>OZ014519.1:155088622-155091122 GCA_963966055.1 Lathyrus aphaca
GAGGCACAGTCGAAAATATCGCGTCATTTGTAAGTTTAATCTTCGTAAATTTTTTTACAAATATATTTATATATACTTTTTACTCTTTCATATTTTAACTTATTTCGAATAATATTTTTACAGAATGTAAGAAGATTTCGGTGTCGAGTGCACGACTACATAGAGTTTGATCCGATCATTGAACCGTATCTACGGTCATGCGGATTTGGTGAAGTCATAAAGGTGCACAACAACTCTATAGACTCAAAATTCATCTTGGCACTACAAGAGAGGTGGAGGCCAGAGACACACACCTTTCACCTGCCCTTCGGTGAATGCACTGTCACATTGGAAGACGTCTACATGCTTTTGGGGTTACGTGTATCCGACAGAGCTGTCTTTGGTAAGGTCAACCATGAAGTTTCTATAGTTGCGGATTTGCTGGGTGCCCCTCTCATTGACGAGGAGCAGCCAACAAATACTCGTAGCCGGGGTTCAGGTATTAATCTAGGAGTCCTTAGAGCCTACTATGCTAGTTTTATTTTAAACAAAGAATCAACCGAGTTAGAAAAAATTCAAAAAACTCGGTGTTATATTATGCTTTTATTCGGTCATTTTTTATTTCCCGACGGTACCGGAAACACAATAAATATGATGTATTTACCATTGTTGCGAAACATCAACAATGTAAATACATATAGTTGGGGTTCGGCTGTTTTGGCACATTTGTATAGTAGCCTTTGTAAAAATGCCGCAAAGGATACTTGTACATTTTTTGGTTGTGCATTTTTTTTACAAGCTTGGGGGTATTCAAGACTGCCGATGCTTGCCCCACGCAACATGAATCCATGCCCGTTCCCCTACGCAAACCAGTAAGTCTACTATTAATTTTTATTTCCAAACATATTAAATTTTAAATATTTAAATTGTTATTGTATCTAAATGCGTTTAAATCTATTGTGCTTAGCTGGTCCGATCTTGGGATGGATTATAGTAGAAATCCAAGAAGTTCCATAGTTTTATATCGCCAATTGTTAGACCACGTGGGGATCGATCAAGTATTGTCATATATAAAAAATATTTTTCCGTTTTAATGCATATTATTCACTAAAATAATTTTCTACTAAACGAATTTTTTTTTCGTAGTTCATCTGGCGGCCATATTTAGCCCTCGACCATGAGCCTAACCCAGAGGATGCTGAAATTTGGACAGCAAAAACATCAATCATCCGGTTCACTACGATTGAAATGCACCAAACAGATCGGGTGAAAATGCAGTTCGGAATGCAACAAGATATTCCGGGCCCTCCGACATGTTTGGGAGATTGGCATTTGAAAAGAGTAAGTGACATGTGGAATATGGAAGATTGGAGAGACTTTGCAAGGGAATTACGTCAACAATGGAGGGATCGACGTCAACATGTCCTAACTGACCAAGTGCTGCAAAATGTCAAACAACTAGAGAATATTTAGTTTGGTTTAGGTCAGTTACTACGCAACAATGGGTGTCTGATAACCCATACTTGATTGACCCGCGCTCGCAGGCTGCAACATACGCCCAACCACCAACCCCACCACATGACTACCCCACCCAATTCCAGCCATCGACTTCAAACACCCATAGACCATTCCTCCAAACACGTAACCCCTTCATGCCACAAACCCAATCACAACAACAAGAGCCTTACCAACACCAATATACCCCCGACAACCCCTTCATATCCACACAAACATATAGCCCCCCACCTTTGTTTCGTTCTCAAAACGAGGCAATATCCTCATTTGGTCAAGCTTATCGTCCTCACCCAACCCAATCCAACCCAGCCCAACCTATCCGACCCAGCTTTGAAAACATGGGCACACAACTGAGTTACGGCAGCGCCTTTGGCAGCAACCTTCCACGTAATTGGGGACAAGCTGAATCATGGACTCAACAACAACCGCCTCCACCAAACACACAAATACAAGCGGAACCTCGACCACCTGGTGGTAGAGTTCGAAGACGGGGTCATCCCCGTGGATGTGGTACTGGGGGACAGTTAGATCGGGCGGGAAATGAGTTTTTGTACTGTCGTTGTTGGATTATTAATAATAATTTTCTTTTATATTATATTTCTCTTTCTCAGATTCTCTAATTTTCTTTTATATCAATAATTTTCTTTTAATATAATTTTATTTAATATTATAATTTTCTTTTATATACTTTTATATATATATATATATATATATATATATATATATATATATATATATATATATATATAAGTATATATATATATATATATATATATATATATATATATATATATATATATATATATACATACTTATACATATATATATATATATACTTATACATATATATATATATATCTATATATATACATATATATATATATATGTATATATATATATATATATATATATATGTATAAGTATATATATATATATATATATATATATATATATATATATATATATATATATATATATATATATATATATATATCTATATATATAT
>OZ014519.1:155096122-155313622 GCA_963966055.1 Lathyrus aphaca
CACACCTTAACTCACATTCATACCATTCATCTTCAAACAAATCGAAACCAATTCAATCCAACAACAAAATTCTCACCAGAAGATGATGAAATCCGAAAACAGAAAATAGAAGAAAAGACCGAGACAGAGAGAGATCGGACCAAACACACAAACCATGATGAACCGAAAACAGAAGACGAGATCACAAATCGAGTATATGCAGAACCACCGCGATTTGAAGCAACGAAGGAGATTGACGATGATCTTGAAGGTGGAATTGTCGTGAGTTGTACGAGATTGAGAGTCGTCGGCGTTGGATTATCGAAGCCTCACGGCGAGACAGGGAGAAGAGGAACTCTTCGGCTTGATGTCTTCAACGAGTAAAATAAACAGGGGGCAATTCTGGAGAGAGAGAAGCAGATTTGACGGAGTACGTCGTCGACGGTCGAAGTTTTCGTTCGTTACAATAGAGAAGATCCTTGAATCAGCATTTATTTCCCTTTTATGGCTGATGGCTTCCTTTTTCTTTATTTCTTTTATTTTTATTTTCTTATTTTGACCCATATTTTCTTAATTGTTTTGTTTATGTTTTAGTGTAATTTGTTTTTCTTTGTTTTTCTTAGGGGACATATTTGTGGTGTTGATGGACTTTGAAAACCACAGTTGAATTCCTAAACACATACCTCGGTCCATATTTCACCCCGTCTGTGTTGAAGAATGGATTTTGGGTTTGGCCGATCATGAATCTTTCTTTTTACGTTTGCATTTCGCTGCTAGCCCCCTGTTTAAGTTTTTTTATTTTTATTTTTTATTTTTTTCATATCATTAACTATTTTGTTTAATTAATTAAATTTTGGTTAAATTTAATTTTGAATTTTAATATTTCTTTGTTAGATTTTTTTATAATTGTTAGTCCTTATTAGATTTATTTAGAACTTTAAGAATAATTGTTGTTTTCTTTGAAGTTTCTTATTAATTGCGGCAAACTATTGATTTTGTGGTTGAGTTTTTCTGGAGTGATTTTCAGGTTGAATAATGATTAAGTCTGGATGCAATTGAATTTAGAGACCTCCATTTAATTCTCCATTACTTTGCTTTGAACTTTGGTTGAGCTAACCCTGATGAGTCATGATGTTGGACACTTGAGGATACTTCGTTTGATTATCTAAACTTCTGACGACCTTCTTGAGATTTTGCTCGTATTGAAGAGGCAACGTTAGGTACCACTGAAACTATTATTTCGCACGCCTCATTCTAGTATTGATGCTATGTTAGGAGAATGATGTTGCATCTCAGGTCCTACTAGTTTAGGCTCTGTCTGCGCTTGTCTGATTACCTGATGTTTCTTATTCTTCACTTGCATATTTACTTCTTCCCCATCTCAAATTTTTATTTCATGCTTCTTATTTGTGTATGTGATGAGCTTAGGCCATCAATTGTTCAACTTCTTTTCCTCCTTCTTAGAAACAACTTATCTTCTTTAAGAGAAGTAAGTTGCTTTTCTACCTCCTTTCTTCTTCTTCTTTTCTTTTCTTCTTTCCTTCTCTTTCATTAGGATAGACTTGATACCACATTAACCTAGGTTCATCCATGCATGATAAAATTTAGGATTGTTAGTCTCCCCTTTAATTGTTTACCTTTGAGATCCTTTCGGTGCTCTCTCTTCTCATCTTCAAACAAAAACCTAAAAAACATTTAATAATGGTTGAAGTAGTCTCTTGTGTATAGCCTTATTCCATGGGGCACTTGTAGTCTTCCCATCTTGGGATAGTACAAGCTTGTCTAGCATGATGCACAAGTCTGATCATGAGATTATTTGCATAAGGAAAATCATAAAAAACACTTCTTCACAAAAATTACAAAAACATATAATAACTTCAATGAGTTAGTGAGCTTATGCCCTAATCTCTGGAGCCAAGTTTTGGGGATTTCTCCTTACTTGGGTGTTCTTGTTCTATTATTCCATCTTGGAATGTAGTAACAAGTACACATTCCGTGGAAAAGGACTTGAATTCACTTTCTTGTGCCACACTCATAAAAAACTTCTAAAAAACACTGGACAAAGAATAAACGTCTCTCCTTCGGGACTCCTTTTCTCGTCTCCTTCACTCATTATGTAAAAACTTGCTCCTACTTGTCACTTTGCAAGACGGTAACACACTCGTTCCAGACGAGCCTGCAACACCTGAGCATTGATATAAGCAGTTCAAGATTTTAAAACATAAGACATCTCTCGACCCCTAGTTAGGGGAACTACGTCGTCTCTGATCCTCATGTCCAGATGAGGTATGTAGGCAGCGGGGTAGGGCCCGTTCGAGCACTCTTTTATTTTCCCTACATTTTCCCCCTTTCTTTTCTTTTTCTTATCTAGTTTCAGTCTTTCTTTTTGCATCAACTTTCATTTCTTCACCCTTTGAAACATTTTCTTTGCAAGCGTGGATCCCGTCGGGTACGGAGGACGATATGGGGTGCTAATACCTTCCCAAGTCGTAACCGACCCCCTACCCAGTTTCTTTGGTTCGCAGGACCTTTGTCCTTCCTTTCTTTTCTTCGGTTTGTGCAGCATTAACATTACCATTCCTTCGGGATAAAAATGCCTGGCTAGCGACTCTAACTTTTTCCGCGTGACTTTCGCGTTTCTACTAGGATAGAAATCCAGGGAGTGACAGCTGGCGACTCTGCTAGGGACCGAACCCAGAATCTCTGGTTTCCCCTTGAGAGTCTCTCCTAGCGCTTGCGTGTTTCTGTTTCTTTGGGTGTTGATTGTTTTCTATTGCGTGTTTATTTTTATTGTTGTTTATGTACAACTTTATTTACATCTTTATTTACTATCTTCAGTATTCATTTTCATGCATCATATGTATATACTGGACTGTCTGGCTGTGCTGGTTTTCTCTTGGTGAGTTTGGGACTGTTACTATGAGATGAGCTCATTACCAAGGCTCGAGTGCACCCTAAGACTTAGAATGGTTCCACTTTGGCCTCATGAGATCTTGTCATGGGGGTAGTAGTGAGTTCCACACCCGGATTTGCGACCGTCTTGGAACTGTCTTGATTTAGGGATCTTCCCTTCTCATTTCACGACCTTCATAATTATATGATTCTGGGGACCGATCATTGAGGACCTTTGTGGAAACATCCCTCTCCAGTGGTGACAGTGGCAGACCATATTTTGTGGCAAACCCATTCACATCCGAGGGCCCACTAGGAACTCTCATAGGATGGCCTGGTTCTCTTATAGGAACTCAGTCAAAGCATCTAGTCGTATGACGATAGTAATGTATCCTACGGGTTGAATGTACTATTGTTTCTCGATTCCAGTGCTTGAAGCTGGGGACTTATAAGGTATGCTTGATTTCCCGAACTCACGCTGAGTCCTCCCTGAGTAGTACATAATGCTTAACCAATTCCCTGATTTGGTTATGAGCCATTTCTCGGAACTGGTGAATATATTATTGCTATTCGGCTTTGAGAGTCTGTGATGTTTGACCCGAAGCACACCCGTGAGATTGAGAGGGGTTTACAAGTTTGTAGGAACCCTTGACCTTTACATACCCTGGTTATCAGTGTGTTCCATGATTTGATCCGGTTATTGATCCTGGAGTTCTCGATCTTTGGTTCTGAGATACTTATTGTTGTACCCCAAAATTTGCCCTCCCACATTCAAGACCATGTGTCTTAAGAGGTCTCTTAATAGTCACAAGATTCTCAATTGGTCAAAAGGATTTAAGGTTTCACCAGACAAAACCTCCTCCTGAACAATGGATCTTAGAACTAGGGTTTTGAGCTTCCCCAAGCAAGTGGACTTCCAAATCCTCAAGTGGACTTCATAAAATCCCATATACCTTAAAGAATCCCTATGTCAAGTTTCAAAGCTTTCCCAACAAGTTTCAAAGTTTCAAAGTCAAACTTCAAGATTTTTTGTCAACATCAAGATTATGAGGTGAAATTCATCATTTGATCAAGGGTTGATCATGATTCATCAAGGAAACCTCAGAATCATCAAGAATCAAGAGTTTCTAAATTAGGGTTTTCATAGGAAAAGTCAACTGAACTTTGGCGAGCCATAACTTTCACATAATTCATCAAGAATTTCCCATCGAAATCTAATTTTCAAGTAAATTCAATTCTCTACAACTTTGTGTCTCAGAAGCCAAGTCCAAAAATGCTTCATTTGAAAGATATGAGCCAAGACATTATAGACCTTTTTGAAAGTCAACAAAAAGTCAACTTTTTCCAAAGCTCATAATTTAAAAATGGTAAATGATATTGACATGAGACTAAAAGGGTTGATTAGAGGACACTCTAAGATTTCTAAAGAGTCCAAGAACACCTTCATGGGATCAAAATTAAAGAAGTTATGCATTGTCAAAGTCGGGAAATTTTCAAGAGATTTATGAAGCAAAAAGGGTCCAAACTCAAGATTTTGTCAAATGGGCCCATAATATTGCAACCCAAACTTGGAGATGAAGTCATGCACGATCCAATGATGAATTATTCTAATTTTATCATTTATTTTATATTATTTTGGATTTTAATCATTAAAATTCAATTTTAATAGAAATAAAATATGAAAATCAAATATTTGATCTCATAACTTATTTTTGGATCAAAGATTTTGCATTTAAGGTGATTGGAAATCATCAAAATCATACAAGACCAAAGTAGTAGGTGAATATTTGATTTTGTTTTTGACAAAATTAGTAAGGAGGTTTCTTCATCTTCAAGCAACCTCAAATCCATCCACAAAGGCCCAACTTTTTGACCTAAAATACACTCCTATATATACCTATCATATTCACAAAACAAAGATACAAAAATTCTTACACCAAAAAAATCCTAAACAAATTTCAAAAAATACTTCATAGTAAGTTTCCAGTCTCTTTCTTCATTCAGTCATCATCAATAAACTTCCAGGAGGCCAGCCTATGAGCACATGTCGCCTCTTACTTTTTCTTGATCTCAAATCTTTTGTTTCATAACATTTTAATACATTTTCTTTTCATAATATTGTTTATAATCATGTATTGATGCTTTTTGATCGTTTGTTTTTTAGTTATGATACAAGTTTCGAACAACACCATTGTTAGGGCACCATGGAGAACTAAACTGTTGGTTAATCTGCTGTAATCTATTTCCGACGATACTTTGAAGGCTGCAGTAGTGATAAGAATTCCAGTCTGACAGGTAAGTCAGGTAAGTGCTACTGTTTCGATTTACTCCGAATTTTTTCCAGAAGTTCAGCTAAAAATCGAAGAACAATACTCTTTTAAAATAAAATTCTAAAAGATTTTGACCCTCAAAATCGCAAATTTCTCTTTTTTCTATTTTATTTAATTTATTTTCTATTTCCATATTTTCAAAAAAATCTGAAAAAAATTGTGCGCTCTTTATTTGATTTTATTAGATTTTTAGCATCGTTTTAATGTTTTTTTAGATTTTATTTTAATCGTTTTCTTATTTTTCATTATTTTAAAATCTGCAGTGATTTTATCTGACTCTGTTTCTTTTATTTTTTTATTCTTCTAATAGCATGATAAAAAAACATATCCTCCTCTCATCTCAAAGACTCAATATTCTTCCAAACTTTTCGTTTCGATTATTTTATGATTTCTAAAGATAATGTAACTGCTAAAGCCCTGTAATAGTTTTAGGTTTTATTTTCCGCACTTTACGTTTTCTGTCAGGTTTTATTTATGTATCTCTCCCAAAGCCATGTTATAGTTTAGGGTTTTTACTTCCTGCTTTTATTTTCTGCAAAATATAACTGCGTGGTTAGTAAATTAGGGTGTGCAAAGACTTGTATGCTTAATTAATTGGACCTAGCTCACTAAATCCATAAGATAAAATATCTGAAATTAATATTCACACACGTAAGTCGATCGTTATACGATTGCCATCTGCACCTCCTAGGGTTTCCTCTCTTGGTTGCCTTTAAAACATGGTCAAGTCCCTCGAACGTGAGAGGTGTCTTAAGCAAATGTCCCTACAAAATAAATCATCAAGTCCCTTCAAAGTTCATAAGATCATTGTCCCTTCGAAGTTGCCTACGGAATAAATGATCTTGTCCCTCGATGACCCTACGAAAAAGATGATGATAGTCCCTACGAATAAATGATGATAGTCCGTACGAATTGCTAAAGACATCCCTACAAGTTTCCTTCATTGACCATACGATGACCCTACGCCCGTCCCTTAACACATCCAAGGTAAATGGCTGCCTACTTCTTAATAGTAAGGACAATCTTACCCTTGAAAAGAAATAAATAAACATGAAAGACCAACTTAGGGTAGGTAACACTTAATTTCTTGCTCACATCTTACAAAACTCTTATTCACACCCCACTTTTTCAAACAATTTTCAAACTTAAAAGCTTTGTATACATCCATACGAGGATCATTACAAAGAACTTCTGAAAATTTATTCTAAACATACACTACACATTTTTCAAACAAACAAGTGAGCTAAGTAACTAAGAGCTCATGGATAACCATGGATATAAAGGGTGCTAACACCTTCCCTTTATATAACCTACCCCCCGAACATAGATTTTTTTAAAAAGGTCTTTCCTGTTCTTTTATACCCTTTCATATTGGATAAAATAAAAGTCGGTGGCGACTCTTGCTATCCGCACATGTTTTTGTCAAACAAAAACACCAAGTCAGTTCTCCCATTGTGTTACACTTATCCTGGGTTATTTTTCAGAGATCCCGTGGTTTCAGATACATGGCTCAGTATTCCATATCCAGGCAGTTTCCAGAGGTTGATCCCATGTCTTTGCATCTTTAGCATCAACATATTGTATTTGCATTCATCAGCATTTCATATCCTTTTTCCAGAGGATTATCTTCCTCCTTTGTCCATGACCAGCCAACGGATTTCCCGGTACTCAGTTTGAACAAGTGTTAACCTTTGGAAGACGAAAAAGCGTTTGAAGCCAGAATGAGAAATGTCAAGAGGTAAAAAGATCAGATTAGAAGTCGTTGGTAGCTATGTTAGAGAACAACTTTCAGCATGTTGATTCTCCATCTGGTTTCACTTTGATGACCAATCCTTTGTATGATCTTTCTCTTGATGAGGATCTTCCACAAGTGAACAACCTTACTCCAGCTCAGATTGCGCAGAACCCGATCATGAATCAGGGTGTACTTGAACCATCTGTTGTCCGAGTTGGACCTTCATCTTCTTCTGATGCTACAAATTATCAGAGTTTTGCTTTCCCTATGCCGAACTTCCAAGGGGAAACCCCTGTGGTGAAAACCAAGGATCCCCAAACTATTGAGACCGCTGAAAGGTTTCGTGTGTTGGAGGAGGAACTCAAAGCCTTAGAGAGTCCCGATGCCTTTGGTTTTGATGCTCTAAACCTGTGTTTGGTGCCTGGTCTTGTTATTCCTCTAGATTTCAAAACTCCAAAGTTTGATAAGTACACTGGTTTCACTTGCCCGAAGCGTCATTTGGTGATGTTTTGTAGAAAGATGACTTCCTATGCCCGCAATGATGAGTTGATTATTCAATGTTTTCAGGACATTTTAAGTGGTGCATCCTTAAGTTGGTATATGGATTTGGAAAGTAGTCGTATCCGGTCATGGAATGATTTATCCAAAGCTTTCCTAAAGCAATACCAGCACAACTTGGACATGGCGCCCAGTAGCACGCATCTGCAATACCTATCTCAGAGGAGTGGTGAATTGTTCAGAGAATATGCACAACGGTGGAGAGAATTGGCAGACCAAGTGCAACCACCACTTTCAGACAGAGAGTTAGTTGACCTGTTCGTGGGCACCTTGCAAGGTCCGTACCTGGAAAGAATGAGTAGCATTGGGACATCAAACTTCTCTGATTTGATGATAGTTGGAGGGCGCATTGAGAGCCTACTCAAAAGTGGAAAGATCCAAGACTCTTCGAACATCTCAGCTAGTGAAAATGAATCTGGTTGTTAGCTCCCGGGAGGAAGAGGGGTATGAGATCAGTGCAGTCATGGCCAATATTGAATATTCTGGACCATTATCTTCTCAGAGATCATCTTTTCCTGTGTCTGGCCACTCTTATGGACAATCGGTAATTCTCAGAGGACCATGTTAGAAACCCTGGACTCCTTCTCGTCCAAATCCGCAAGTTCATGGTCGAAGATTTCAGAATCAACTTCAGACCCATCCTAGGCCTTGCAACAATCTACAAAGAAGGAATGCTCCTCTTCATCCAGTCCACATGGCATACAGTGAACTCTTGCCGCATCTAATTCAGAGCTTATTGATGGTTCCTAAGCCTCTCAAGCTGTTGCCAGAGTCGTACCCTCCAGGGTACAATCCTCATGGGCAGTGCGGGTATCATGGTGGATCAATGGGGCATTCACCTGAAGATTGCAAAGCTTTTCAGGACAAAGTACAACAGTTGATCGACAAGGGGTACATATCCTTTATAGAAGGAAGCTTGGTTGTGCACGTCAACCTCTCGCCTGATTGAGTTCGAGGACTTTGAAGGAGCGTCTCCTGATTTCAGTGGCTCGGACTAGAAGACATCATCAGAGTTGGAGATCATTGTATCCTTTCTATCATTTGCATTATAGTTTCTTTCCTGTCAATTGCTACTTGTTTTTAAACATTATTGTTTTGAATGGTAATATTAATGAAGTGATCATGCACATTTTTGAATCAATTATGTCGCATTCGCTCATTTTTTCTTTCCTTACAAAAAAAAATGCATCCATATACCTCCCATTTCTTTCACTGTTGTTTAGCAAACTTGAGGGAGGATGATGAAAACTGAATACCCATAATTGTTGAAGGTATGCTTTCGGTTTAGAACCTGATTACGATGTACATGCATTGCTTCAATTCCTAAACACCAGAGATATAAGGGAGATAGACCCTCGTCAACCCCTTCGAGCGAAAAAAACCCTCACATTGAACCCGGGGCAGGGTAGTCATCAGTTAGTTTGACCGAGCGTTCAAATTTCCAAAGTAGTGTGCATTCGAGGATCCATTACCCTTTATTCATTACACCTAAAGAGGTCAAGGGACGTAAAACCACAATGGTTACCCCTTGTCAACAAGGGAATGAGACAGTCATAACCTTTTTATGCAAGTCAGACAAACCAGTGTAACACGATTTGTTCAAAATCAAAAGAAAAAATAAATAAAGCCCGCTAAGTCAAAAGAAAAAAAGACATGAAAACAAATGACTTAGGAAAAAGTTAGAGCATTCCACTGGACTTCAAAATCGAAAAAAATCTAAAAAAAACGAATCAATCCAGGAAAAAGTTAGGGAGTAAAAAAAAATCAGAAAGAAAAAACTTCCACAAGAACAAAGTCGTGTGATTACAAACACAAAGACAAAGGGGTTACTGTTACTCCAAAAACCTCATCGGTGTTTAAATCGTCAGTGTCATTGGTTCCTCAACCATCACAAAACCCTTTCGGGAGGTAAGCGCTTAAGCCAAATTAGCTGAACATAGGACTTGAGAACATCAAGGAGAATGGGTGGGCACAGATAAATTTTGAGCCTTAAATCTTTCTTTCTAAAACCGTGAACCAGGCCACGTCATAACCCTTGAAAGTCCTAATCGAAGCAGGGTCGATTCTGAAAGCATATTACGACAAGGTTGCGTAAAATGACTCCTAAAGATTTGCTAATTCATCATTACGTTTGGAGTAGTGGTCCATTTGTCACACACTATCACAACATTCAAATAAATAAATTTTCAAAACCTGCATGAGCACTGCATTAAAATTACCATTTGTGAATGAATGATTTTAATTGCAAGTCATCCTGTAACATCAGGGGAGTCCCTACAGAGAGCAATCTTGAAAGGATTTGATCATTCAATAATGATGGTCAGGGTTAAGAGCATCTTGTAAGCCTATGAATCAGGGGCATGCTATCCAGTGGTTTTGTTGACCAGGGAATCAGTCAGTATAAATCAAGTCCCCAAACATCAGTTGATTGAGGGGGACATCATTCAATAGTCAGTTGATCAGAAGTAAACCTACTAAACATGGGTAGGCCATCCGAAATTTCTATTGACCAAGGGTAAATTCTTCCAATGCTCGGTAAAAATGAGTCAAGTCGCTTCTATGCTCATACCGGGGAAGGACACTTACAGAGCTCACTAAGTCAAACTCTCTTCGAGAGAACGTCCAAGTCTGTCATTCCAAGAATTGGATAATCAGGGGAAGTCTGTTCAGAGACCTCCAGACTGGAGCAAGTTTATCTAAACAGAGTAAGCTATACAATGCAAGTTATATCAGCGATCACCAAGTTCAAGACAAGTATCGGGAAATCATTCTATTCACCCTCGCCTTATCACCCTTCTCAGTAAGAAGCCTTGTCATAAAAGACCTTCCTACTCGCCTCAGGGGCATTTCTAGCTTTTCATGATCACTGCATAAATCATTTGCATACATTATTCATGTCGCTTCCATAGAGCATATGCATCATAAATGCATTGGGCATACCCCACAACTTCAATCTAACACCTAAGCGCCTCGTAACCCAACATTTGCCATTTCAAAGTCCAGTTCTCATCTGGAAAACCATTCAAAGTCCAGTTCTCGTTTGGAAAACCATTTCAAAGTCCAGTTCTCGTCTGGAAAACCAACTTCAAATACCAGTTCTCGTCTGGTAGGTGAACCTTTAAACCATTTCTCGTCTGGTCACCTTTTCATTTAGCCTTTTGGACTCCAGTTCTCATATGGTAGTCATTCTTTTTCAGAGTCAGTTCTCGTCTGACAATGAACTCAAGAAGGAGTCAGTTCTCTTCTGACAACTTATTCTTTGCCCATCAGTTCTCTTCTGTTGGCCTATCTTCAATAAACCGGTTCTTGTATGGTAATCCACCTTCAAAGTCCAATTGCTTCGCAATAAAAAAATTGCTATCAACCTGGCCCAAGAGCCTAACCATCCTTGTTTCACCTCCCGCAGCTTGCATATCATCATATCCTCAGTAGCCCAAGCATACATATACATATTGCATCATTTGCATTACATCTTTATACTATAGGATTTCCATTTCTTCATGGGGAGAAGATCGTTACAGGACGCAGTCTAGGGCAGTTATCTCGAGATTTGATGAATCTCTACTAGAGTTTGAAGACACTGAGGCATTCTGGACAATAGGTATTCTGTAAAATCCTCTAAGGACAATCCTTTCATCGACAATATCGTCTGAGGCATAATTTGATTAAAGGAATTATTGTTCACTCTTGGTAATAGTATGCAACCGTTGAGCTCGGAAGCTTGAAGCACCGAGTTAATTCTCAGGGAATGTCTGGTATTTATTTTCCCAACAGGGCATTGGAAGTGTATTCTTCCCCGAGCATAGAATCTTCCTTCAGCTAACAAGGTCTCCTCATTTGGAGTTGGTTATTCTATTTCGGTTAAAGTCCAATTTTCATTGGCATATCTTCCCAGCACAGTCGTCATACTATACTTGGGGCATAATTAGGCTCGACTTGATCACCGTTCTCCAGTAAAATCTCTCCTTAGTAGAGCCTAGACAAATCTTTTCCTCATCCAATTCAGGAGGTTGTCATTTCCCCAGCTGATTTGGTGTAGGTGGTTCCCTAGTAGAACTTCAAGGTTAATGGGACGTTCTCATCCCCAAGCGGAGTCATCACAGTGAAGTATTACCAGCAGGTGGCTAGAGGCCTTTCTTCCCCATAAAGCTTAGAATTATCACAATTCTCTCCCCATATAGAGTATTGATGAAGCATCTTCCCAGCCAAGTTGGAAGTTGGTCATTTCCCCGCAGAGTTGTGTGATTGGGATTAAGCCCAATGATTGAAATATTCCCCAAGAGGACGCCAATTTATTTATGGCAGATATGACGAATCAAAACAGCGCATGCCCAGATGCAACTTTGTTCTTATCTCTCCCCGACAGATGGTTATCTCCAGCCAAGGTTCTCGAGAGTGATTCAGGGTTCGTTTTTTATTCCTCGACAAGAGGTGGATATTGACAGAAGGTGTGATCTCATTTCCTCAGCACAATGTCGCCTAGGACATTTTCATCCCCAGCGGAGTTTTAGCAAGAATTTTCCCCCGCAAGAATATATCTTTATTTAGCCCAGTGGATAGATCTTTGGAGAGGTACAAATTCCAAGTCGGAGTCAAGACAATGTACAAATTCTAATAAAAATCAAGACAACATATTGTTATACGAATTTTGAAGATCAGAATCAAGACAACATATTTTTATACGGATTCTGACAGCGATCTAGCCCAGTGGATCTTTTATTTGAAATACATATCTACTCTTTAGAATGGCTATTTCAAAGATCAAAATCAAGACAACGTATTGTTATACGGATTTTGGAGATCAGAGTCAAGACAACATGTGGTTACACGGACTCTGAAAGAGGGTCAAGACAGTGCATGCCTAGATGCAGATCCAGACAGTGAGTTATATTGTCAAAATAGTGCATAAAATAAAGACAACACGTTGTTACGTGGATTTTCGTAAATGCGTATTATTTACCATATACCTGACCTTAGGTTATACAAAGAGAATCAAGATAGTGCATTCCTAGATGCAGATTCTAATCAAGATCAAGACATTGTATTTGTTAATATGAATCTTGAAGTTGTACACATCTATCCCACTGACCGAAGTGTACGAAGTTCATTGTCGCTATGGCAAGCCAGTAGTCTCTTGGCGTCCTACAAAATACATTTTCTCGTTTTCAGTGGTTACTTTTGGTTACCTTCATCATCAAGCATTTTTTTCCTTGGTTGTGTTTATTTCCCTTTTCTTCTCCAGCAGAGTTCAAATTTCAGGGTCTTTTTGGTATTCAATCACAGTTCATCTCGAACGTCCGATAGCCGATGCTCTTATTCTTTTCAGATTAACAGTTGATTGAATAGAGGCAGTTGTAACACCCCAAAATTTTCCCTCTGGTTTTCTATCTTTAGTCTTCTTTTTGTTTCACATTCACCTACATCATCATTAGATCATACCTTTTGCATTCAATCATATGCATATGCACCTAAGACATGGGATCAATATTTTCAGAAGAATTAAGGTTTCACGTCCTATTTGTGGTTTTCAGAAGAATTAAGGTTTATTTCCCTGATTAAGTGGTATTCAAGGATTTCACGGCTGCAAAGACTATTCATCGATTCATCTGGCCTGTCATCAGGGTTTCCTTCTTCATTAAGTCACAAGTCCATGCTACTCTTCTCAGCATCTCATGAGTATTCTTCTTTCTCAACATCTCAAGCATTGGTTTCATCCAAGTGTGTTTGTTTGTTCATGGTTCAGTTCATATTGATGTTTGACCTAATCTTGGTCGAACTATCAAGAGTTATCTTCAAGTGCAAGGTGTTTGTGTCAGCGATTTATTTCTCAGGTCATGCATATTCAAAGTCAAGTTGTGTGGTGTGCTAAATTCATCAGATTATCAAGTTGTGATTCATAAAAAAGTTTGGGTCAGATTGTCTGTTCATCCGTTCATAAGTGGTTCATCTGTAGATTTATTTTCCCAGAGATTTGATTTATACAAATTCAAGTGGTTTGTGGAAATTGCAAGATTGTCTTTAAATTGAAAAATTGAGTTTTCGTGGTTGTGTGCAAGCTGGTGGTAGTCGGTTCATTTCATAAAAACTTAATTCATATCCATTTCATAAATCATTTTATTTCTAAGCCAATTCCATTTTTCTAATTTCATTCATTATTCATTTTCATCCATTACTTGATTCATAACCATTTTTCATTATTCGAATTATTTCTATTATCCAATTCCCATATCACCAATTTCATATCCATTGTCCATTTTTACCAAATTATTTTGAATTCCATTTTTCTATCTCAAATCAATGTACATAATTTGTTTTTATCCTCCTGTTAAGCATCACAAGATCACGATTGTTAGGCCAATTACCACAAAAGGCTCATTTTCAGTATTTTATTTCATTTTTATTACTACAAAAAAATACAAAAAAAGAGGAGAGGAATTCACAATTAAATTCCAGCGTTTTCTACTTTTACTACAAGCCATTCCACTGTGTTTTTTCAGCCATAACAAGGCCCCACGCGGACCACACAATTTCAGCTTCTATTTTTCAGAATAAAAATTACAAGTTGTTACATCTTTGGCCCCACTACCACTTTTCCACTACAAGCCATTACCAATTTCATGGCATATACGCGCATCATACACCAACATATAACATATTTTTTTGGAGACCACTCACAATAAAATATTTCCTCTGATTCCACTCACAAAAACGTTTTCTTGCCGTCATCACACACAACTGTCGCTCCCGGGATTTTCATCCTAGTACAAACGCGAAAGTGGCGCGTAAAAGTTAGAGTCGCCAGCCAGACATTTTTATCCCGAAGGAACGGGAAAGGTAAAGTTGCACAAACCTAAGGAAGAAGGAAAAGGACGAGGCCTTACGAACCAAAGATCTGGACACGGAAGTCGATTACGAATTGAGAAGGTATTAGCACCCCAATCCGTCCGCCGTACCCGATGGGATCCACGCTTATAAGTCTGTTTTCATAGGGTGAGAAATAATATGCTGCTTGAATAAAGAAAGGCTATTTGAAATGGAATGGAGATGAGAATAGAAATGGAATTGAAAAAATGGAAAGAAAGGGGAAAATGTAGGGAAAATAAAGATTGTGCTCGAATGGGCCCTACCCCACTGCTTACTGTAATACCTCAAAATTTGCCCTCTCATTTTCATGCCATTTAGCATATCCTTTCATATATTGCATTGCATTTAGATCACAATTGCATCATAAACATACATGAATATACATCTCCATTTGAGCTTTCACAGGTTGCGACTGGCCTTTATTTCTTCATGCGGCACGTGCACAATAATCTCAGAAGAAGCCAAAAGTTCTCGGTTGATTTAGAGGAGTTTAAGCTGAATATCAGTTTTATGGTGCAGTTTGCAAAAGTTGTAACTTATGCTCGGAAACTCATTTTGGCTTAAAACTCAATAGTTTATACCATTTCATTATTCTCTACAACTTTTGTGTTCGGCTCGGAGGCCAATTCATCAAGGAAAATGGCGGGATTTATTTGTTTCTGAAATTTCGGTTTCGTCGATTAACTGTGCTAGCGGTATTCAAGAGTTTGTAACTTCTTATTGGGTCAACATGTCTGAGAGATTCATATGCCAAAAGTTCCGTCTTGATATCCTTTCCAACTTTTGGGTTTTGGCCGAGAACTAATTCTTTGAAGAAGATCTCAGAATGTGCGAGTCTTTAGAGTCGACATAGTGAAAAACAGTGCTGAACCGGTGAGTTTTGAACACTAAAAAATTCATAACTCTTGGATCGTTTATCGAATTGATGTCGTTTCGGTG
Source organism: Lathyrus aphaca (assembly GCA_963966055.1). Taxonomy (NCBI): domain Eukaryota; kingdom Viridiplantae; phylum Streptophyta; class Magnoliopsida; order Fabales; family Fabaceae; genus Lathyrus; species Lathyrus aphaca. The sequence continues at coordinate 155,111,420 of OZ014519.1, forward strand.
CCTAAAATTCCGTTTAGATGTTAGCTTCATTATGTGAATTCAGTTTTGGTTCGGTCCGAGCGAAAGGATCTCGAAAATGCGAATTACCAATAAGGTTCTTTGATGCACTGCATTGTCTGTCAGATTTTGTAAAATTCATAACTCGGTCAATTTTCATCGGATTGCACCCGTTCTTGAAGCGTTGGTTCAAAAATTTTATCCTCTTCAAGTTCAAAGACAAATGCGAGTTTGAACGGTGCTCCAAAGATTATCGTTTTGGTTTATTTCACAAAACTGAAGTGCTGAACCGAAGAAAAAGGCTGAAAGTGGTTTCACGAGAAAATTCATATCTCCCTCGTCGTTTGTCCGGTTGAGCTTAGATTTTAACACCAGGTCACTGACTCATAGATCTACAACTTTGCTGACAAAGTCGAGTCGAGATTATGCTCCGAAGAGGTTGACCTCGTCACATTTTCGAGTAGCGGACACCAAATAAGCCGAAAAAACAACTTATTCAGTGACGTCTTGCAGCTTAAACGTATCGATCGCACTCGATTTTGATCGTATGACGTTCGTTATTTTTGCATTGCAACCGTGATTCAGAGGCGGACGATGTTGTGGAAGGCTCAGAGTCGAAATTTCTTGCCGAAGATATTGTTATTTTCACTTAAGCCGAAATTCTACCTTTTGCCTTTCATTTTACACTCCACTATATATTCTTTTGACCCACAATTTGTCTCATAACTTCAATCATAATTTACAAACACCAAAAATCTCTCACAAACTCTCTCTAAAGGATCAAAGTTCATTCTCTCAATTCTTTCTCAAGAACACAACAACAACTTCATCAAGAACTCAAGAACACAACAATTCCGATCAAGCTTCCGGTAGCCGAGCCGCCACGAACCACCACCTCCAATCAACTTCACCACCGTAATACCACCATCTTCCGCCACCGGCAGCCGCGCGGCCTCTCCTCCTCTCCTCCATTCATGATCGCGTCTCACTTCCTTCGGATTCACAATTTCTTCGTCGATTCTTCATTCGGTAAGCTTCTTAAACTTTAATTCATGAATAATTGTTGAATTGTTTCTTGAATTGAATTTTGAAGTTGAATTAATCTTGTGGAGATTATGTGCATTGATTCATGATTTGATTATTGATCGATTCTTGATTAATTTATCCTAATAATTGTTGTGGTGCATGATTGGAAATGATTGTTAAAATTGACATAGACTAATCGATGCATGTTAGATGTTTGATAAAATTCTTAAGAGAGTTAATTATTGTGACTTGATATTGATTGAAGTGCTTGACTTTTAAATTCTTGCTTGTTTCAATATGCAAATTTGAAATAGGATAGGTTGAGGCTTAATTGTTGATGTTGTTATGTATCGCGTGTCGAGAATATGTTTTGGTCGTAACTTCCTAACCGTAGCGCGTTTTCACGAATGTGAATAGTGTAAATTGACTTTGTTGATTATTCCGGAGCCATTGGTGAACTTTTTAGTCGATTTCGGACAATTTTTTCCGGCTATTTTGCTACTGCCAGCCGATGAAATCGGCCAAAAAGTACCACTTCCGAGCGGAATTTTCAAAATCCGATTGCATATTTGAATCCGTTGGCACATTTGCAAGTTACCATGCAATTTTCGTTCAATTCCGAGTCGGTGATTTTTTACGCGTTTTTTCGTTTTAAGGCTTTTTAAGTTCGGTTTGGTGCAATTTTGATGCATTGATTTTGTTTTGACTTGTACTTATGTTTGTTGATCATTTTTCATTCATTGCATGTAAATTTGTTCGATTCCGGTTTGAGTTTGCATGTTGTTTATATTAGTGCATAAGTGCTGCCCCGTTTTGAAACGTAAATTTCAATGCATGTCCATGACTCGTATATTCATATTTCTACTTGATTTGGAGTTGTGAGGCATAGGTGCAACTTCCGGTTGCACCTCTTTTTGGTTTCTAATGCGTTTGTTGAGTTCATGCAAGGTTCTCGCAAAGATCTTAACGACGGTCGTTTGGTTGGTATTCCACTTTATTTGTGGGATACCTTTGGATTCAAATGATATTTTGTGCCGTTGTTTTTGTTTCGATTATAGGGAATCTTCACAAAGCAATTATGGAAGATGAGCATTTATTTTTCTCATGGGAGATTACAAGGCTTGGCTTGAAGTTTTTTTGGATTTCTTTTATGTGAAAGAATTGGCACTTCGACCAAGTAAGTAAACTCGATTCTTTACTTTAATGCATCATTCTAGTTGTATGCGACTTAGGATCATATAACTTAAGGTGCATATTGAGGACTCCCACCTGAGACATTGGATTTATTTGTGATATATATTGATATGTGTCGATTTCGGAGTTTAGGGATTAGGTTACGGATTAGAGAATTCGATTCCTTTCACTTTCCCTTAAAATATCGTTTTTGCCCGTTTCGTCGCAATTATTAAAAATAGTTTTAGGTGTGATAAAATTCTGGAAAAATTCATGAGTGATTCTCATCCTCTTAATTAATTTGTCATATTTTTTGTTTCCAGATTTGGGTGGTTTCAATATTTTATTTGGATTTTAGATCACAAGTTGTCCCAAAAAGGAAGGTTTTGGCATAAGGGACCGAAATCGATTTTTCCCCATAGGTGTGAGACCTATTTTTTGTGTATGATTAATTACTGTAATTTGTGACATTTTGATGCTCCTTAGGCATTTTTTTCATAATTTTAGATGCCCTTTTTGATTCACTTTGTGGAGTTGTTTTTCGATGATCACGATTTGTTACCTTGCTAGTCAAAGAATTGTTTTGGCACTTTGGTGCATAATTTTGTAAAATCCTTTTATACCATGTAAGATAATTACTATATAATTCCAGGGATTTAATTTCATAATTTTTAAAGGCTTTTTTCTATTTTTCCATGTCACCTAGATCCTAGGTTGATTCATGTGTCTATTTGTTGCATAACTTAAATGATAAGAAGGCATTCATGCCATTTTCTTGAAGGAATTTTTGGTAGCTTTTAGGAGTTGATTATAGGTCATTTTTATGTCTTTAATTCCAGTCATGGGTCTTTTTTTGAACCATACTCATTTGGTTTGTTTTGGTGCTTTAAAGTGCATACTTATGTGAATTAACTTCAACCTAAATTCATTTCTCTTCTCCTCTAAATAATAACTTGAATTATGTGGAAATAATTAATGCTTATCAATGCATTCTAATTGCATATCGTAACTTGTATGCTACTGGTCCATAATCATTTCATTCATATTCACATGTCATTCTTCATTAGTTTGCATCATTTGCGATCTTATGCGATGTTTGTTCCATTTCATCTCACATCTTCTTCTTCTTGCCCCATATGCCTAATCCATTGCATCCATGATTGTATATTCATTCATCCATCTTCATAAGCATTCACTACTGACTTTGATGTTCATTTCATGTATTAATTCATGTTTGTAAGCCATATGCATTCATACTTCATCCATGAACCCTAACTTGCATTTAGGTGAACTTAGGTGAACTTTTTGTACATAGTTTGACGTAATTTGATCTTGTGAGGTATCCTAGCATACTTAGGGACCTATAGCATGTAGCTACTGACTTTAGAAGTCATGTAACCTTTAGGTGCCTTCACCTTTAGACTTAGGTCTTATTTTGAACCCTAGTTCCATTCTAGGACGTTTATGGTACTTAATCGCTTTCATGCTTTGATTTTACTTTCAATATGCATTGTCATGCTAACTTTTGTTTTGTAGGGGGGAAGATTGAGGTAAGCATTACTTCATTCCTATCTCTTATGCATTTTAATTGTGTTTTCCTTAGCACCTTGTGCTTTGCTTTTAGGCTTTCCCTTTCTTTAGAGACAACTTAACTTCCTTAGGAAGTAAGTTAGTTTCTAGTTCTCTTTTCTTCTTTTCCTTTTTCTCATTAGGATTAGAAAACCGCACTAACCATTAGGACCACTTGTAAATAAACAAAATTAGGATTGAGTCTTAGTCCCTTAGATTTTTTCCTTTTGCAATTTGAGTCATTCTTTCTCATCTCATGAAGAAAATAATAAAACATCTAAGGATAAACCGAACAATCTTGTACGACACGAGACTTTGTTGCGGAGTGTTTATACGCGTCCTGTTTCGGGGCGAGGTGTAAATACTCACCGCGATGGATAGGTCTTAGTACAAGACATTTCACAAACAAATTCAAAAAAACACTTCTCATAAAAGACAAAAAAAAACAAATAACAAGCGACTATCCTGCGGGAACTTCTCTTCTCATCTCATTCACTCACAACGCGAACTCGCGACAACTTGTCTCGCATGCAAGACGGTAAACGCACTCGTACCAGACGAGCCTGCAACACCTGAGCATAGACATACGCAGTTCCAGCTGTAAAAAACACAAACAAATAGTTCCCGCCTAGGTTAGGCGAACTACGTCGACTCTGATCCTCATTATCCCGATGAGGTACGTAGGCAGCGGGGTAGGGCCCGTTCGAGCACATTCTTTATTTTCCCTACATTTCCCCTTTATTCTCATTTTCTTATTTCAGTTCCTTTCTCATTTCTCATTCCATTCCAGTTAGCGGTTTTGTTCAGCAGCAGTTATATTTTTCTCACCCTTTGAAACAAACAAACAAGCGTGGATCCCGTCGGGTACGGCGGACGGATTGGGGTGCTAATACCTTCTCAATTCGTAACCGACTCGCGAACTCAGATCTTTGGTTCGCAGGACCTTGTCCTTTCCTTCTTTCTCAGGTTTGTGCAACATTACCTTTCCCATTCTTTCGGGATAAAAATGTCTGGCTGGCGACTCTACCTTTCCGCGCCACTTTCGCGTTTGTACTAGGATGAAAATCCCGGGAGCGACAGCTGGCGACTCTGCTGGGGAACGAACCCAGAATCTCTGGTTTCCCTTGTAGAGTCAATCCTAGCGCCTGTTTGGTTTTGTTTCTTTGGGTGTTTATCTGTTTGATGCTGAGTGCTTTAGTTTAGCTTTACTGTTTATTTACAGTTTTTACTTTACAGCTTTACTTTATCGCATTTATTTATCGCTTTGAGTATTTTATTTTCCATGCATCATATTATACTGGACTGTCTGGCTGTGCTGGTTTTCATTTTTTCTGCGGGATGGGAGTTACTGTGAGATAAGCCAACTACCCGGCTTGAGTGCACTATAGGATTAGCGTGGACACGTTGTGCTCGCATGGTTACATGATGAGTGGTGATGTGTTCCACACCCAGATTGCGACTGTCTCGGGACTATTCTGTGTGGGGGTTCTTCTCCACTTCAGGGTACAACCTTGATAGTTATGTGCATCTGGTGACCGATCTTTGAGAACCTTAGTGGAAACAACCCTCTCCAGTGATGACAGTGGCAGACCACATTTGTTGGCAAACCCACTCGCATCCGAGGGCCCACTGGGAACTCGCATAGAATGGCCTGGTTCTCTCATAGGAATCCAGTCAAGGAAAACTGTTCGTATGACGATAGTATTGTACCCTTCGGGATGAATGTACTATTGTTTCTCGGTTCAGTGCTTGAAGCTGGGGACCGATGAGGGATGCTTGTTTCCTTGGACTCAGCTGAGGCCTCCCTGAGTAGTACATAATGCCAAACCGTTTCCCTGATTTGGTCATGAGCCATTTCTCGGAAATGGTGAACGTATTATTGCTATTCGGCTTTGAGAGTCCGTGATGTTGACCCGAGTAGCACACCCGTGAGATTGGGAGGGATTTACAGGTTTGCAGGAACCCTAAACTTCAACATACCCGCTTTGCCAGTGTTGTTTTATGATATTATCTGTTGCTATATGGTTCTTTGATTATGAGATTCGGGATTTCTATTCAGAGAAATTGTTACTGTGAGTACCATTGCGACCTTGATATTGTGACTATTATTATGACTCTCCACAGACACTTGGCTTATTGTTCAGCTTCAACACCATCAGTGACTATTCTATTATGTGATCCAGTTCTACAGTTATTGGGTTCTCAGTTATGGGGTTCTATACAAAGATGGTGTCGTTATTGGGGTTCTATACAAACAATTGGTTCACTGCTCAACACCAGCATCACACCATTGATCACACAATGGACAACTTGAATCACAATCATCAAGGTATATATTTGAAGCAACTCCGGGCGGAGGTAATCGAAGGAATACCCAGCTGAGGCCATTCAGGGCAGAGGTATAAGCTTTATTTCAAAACCAGAAACTGCTGAAACAGGAAGTCAACCAGATGAAGACTCAGATGAGCTTGGTTATGGAAATTCTGAACAAAGCTATTTTCATCCCTAGTGAGGGGAACTACACTGCTCTGATTCTCCATTGGTCAATGGAGATACGTAGGCAGGAGATCGTGCAAGATCTTTCCGAGCAACCTTATCTATTAACTTTATCAACCTCTTCCCTCAAGACTTCACTTGTCGGCATCCAATTTCAGCTTCCCAAGAGAGTCCTAAGGGTCAGAGCATAAGGGTAAAGGCCAAAACCACTTGAGAAGAAGTTTGATCATATTCTGATGACGTACGTGCAATAAGTTTCCTCATTTACGCAAATTTAGAGTGGTTGAGCTAACTGCATCAGGATTGTCTCCGACAAAGCTTCCTTTGGGGTTTCAATGCCAAGTATGACAATCATTCTGGGGCACCTGGCCATTTAATTGAAAATTGCAAGTCTTTCAGAGACAAAGGTGAAGACAAGGTCACGAATTTGATTGAGTAAACACCCAGACTACTGACTGTTGAAAGTCTCCGAGAGCAATAAGTCCAGACGGAGTCAAACCTCCTCAATAATGACCACCATGATATGAAGGCTAGATGCAAGTATCACTCAGGGGCATTTAGGCATACAATTGACAACTATGATGTGTTCAAGTACAAGATGCAAAATTTGGCCGACTCAAAGGTCATCATGCCAGAAGGTCTGCTCACATATTGAAATCTCCTTATCAAATTGGCATCCTAGTTTGCAAGGGCATTTTCAGAAGAAATAAGTCCAGATGGAGTCAAGTCTCCTCAATGATGGCAATGTTCAGCTTCTTTACTGCATTTTCATTTGTAGTTTATATTGTTTGTTTAAACATTTGTATGCATGCATGAAACTTATTTGTTTTTGAATGATAACCATAATAAAATGCACATGTTTCTCTTGAAGTAATCCATTCGTATTCACTCATGATTTTGTGTATGTGCATTGCAGTACCAACTATTGTGCTTAAACTCTATTAAGGAGGATAACGAAATGAAAACGCAAAAATATCTAATTGTGTGCTTTTGAGAAAGACCATGTTGATGATGTACAGGCATTGTTTCAAATTCTAAACACTGGAGATATAAGGGAGATAGACCCTCGCCAACCCATTTGAGCCTTGAAGTAGGAGTTTCTTTTCGCATGAAAAAAACCCTTGCATTTAACCCAGGGGCAGGGTAGGCGTCAGTTAGCTGGACCGATCGTTCAAATTTCGAAAAGGAGTGCAAATCTGAGGATCCATTACCTTTCGTTGTACCAAATCAAGAGGTCCAATGACCAGGAATCACAATGGTTATCCCAATCAAGAGGTCCAAAGACCGGAGACCACAATGGTTATCCCTCAACAACCAAGAAGTGGGACAGTCACGACCCTTTCAAAGCAATCAAGACAAACAGTGTCACACGATTTGTTCAAAAAAAAAGAAGAATTGAAAAAAAATGAATGAGAAAGCCCGCTAAGTCGAAACTTGAAAACAAGTGACTTAGGCAAAAATTAGGGCATCCCGCTGGACTTCACAATCAAAGATTCACAAGAATTAGTCCAGGCAAAAGTTAGGGATAAGAAAAAGAATGCAAAAGTGAAAAACGAAAAGGATTACACAAGAAAGATCCTCAAACAAGAACAAAGTCGTGTGGCACAGACACGAAAGACTAAGGGGTGACTGACTCCCAACAACAACCTGTTTGGTGCTTACACCGTTAGTGTAATTGGTTCCTCAACCATCACAAAACCCTTTTTGAGAGGTGAACGCTTGTGAAAGCTAGCTGAAAATAGGAATGGAGAACATCACGAAGATGGGTGGGCACAAATAAATTTCGAGCCTATCTCTTTTGTTTCTATAACCGTGAACCAGGCCACGATACAACCCTCAAAAGTCCTAACTGAAATAGTGTTATCTTGAGAGCGTACTACCACGAGATCGCGTTCTTGACTCCTATGAGTTGTGCTAAAAGTTCTTTGTTGGTGTTGCATGTGCATGCTTTCATTCATCAAAAATTAATGTCGAATCTTAACCAATGATTCGCTCACAAAGGTTTGCGACATCTTTTTCAGTAAAACTTCAAGATTGACATGTGTGTTGCATTAGAATTTTCATTCTTAGAATAAACATTTTCTGCTTGCATATATTTGTTGGGTATCATAAAAATTCACACATGAAACTTCAGTCCAGAAGCTTAATCTTGCCGAGTTGAGAAGTCTGAAACTTCCGAAGGTCAATCTTTTGAGATGCACTTTTCCAAGAAGCTCCATTGAATAGAGACTTTTCCCAACGGTCGCAGTAAGAGCCGACCAATCTGGGGCAATCACCTCGAGATTTAAATCTCTCCAGGAGTATGTAGTATGGATATTTTCTTCAAAGCACAAGTCAGTCAGAGGTGATCACTTCAAGGCTCGTACCGGGGCAGGCCATCCCAGAAGCATGAGAAGTACTCTCTCTCGAAGACGGCTTATCAGAAGCACTTATCCAGAGTTCAATATACTGGGGCAGAATATCTCACAGTGATATGAGGTTTTTCAGGAATCCTTGCGAGGCAAATTCTTTCACAGACCATGCAGTCTGGGGCAGTTATTTCGAGATCCGATGAATCTCTCCAAGAGTTTGAAGACACTAAGGCGTTTCGTATGCCATGTTTTCTGTAAAATCCTCTTGAGACATTTTCTTCCGATGGACTTTAGTCTGAGGCGAGTTGAAAATTTCAGAGAACCATTGTTCAATCATGATTAGTTGGCGATCTATCAACCCAGAGGCTGGAAGCGAAGCCATTGTCAGCACAATACTTCAAGAGTTATTTCATCAGCTAGCTTCATTGATCAAAATTCCTTAGCAAGTCTCATTAGACAATCCCTTCTCCAGTAGTACGGCAAATGGAAGATTACTTCTTGAGCAGAAGGATATCATCGTCTCTCATCCCCAGCATGAGACGCCTTACATCTCTCATTCCCAACATGAGAGGATTTATCTCTTATCCCCAGCAAGTGGCAACTTAAACTCTTATCTTCAGCAGGAAGCATCATCATTGACATCCTCCATCATCCCCAGTAGAGTTGGAAGTTGAAATCTCTCAATAAGGTAGCAGAGAGTGGGTATCATCCCCAAGCAGAAGTTTCCCTTCAGACAGGGGCAATTCTCAGCAGTATAAGGAGTGTTTTGCCTCCCCAGCAGTATCATGCCTTTGGTTCCCCACCAGAGTTCAAGAAGGGTCCATCTCCAACAGGGTCTTGGCGCTCCAATCTCAAAGTCCAATTTATTTTTGGCAGTGGCGGCTATTCTGAGCCAGTAAATTATTAACAATTTTCCCCGCAGAGTTGTTTCCCCCTCATCAGGACAAACCAGATCAATGCAGTGATCATCGTTTCTCCCCAGCCATGTTATCTGGGATACCTGCAGTCTCCTTATCAGGAGATCTCCTTTGCATTGTCATTTGCATCATCATCGCATTTGCATCCTCCAAAGCGTAGCATTTCCATCATCATGGAGCATTACGCCATAAATCCAAACATATGCATACCAGCATGGGCCAGTTTTGAGGTATATTACATAAGACCCGTTACATCTCTAATTAGATTGAAGCATTCCCCACAGAATGCAACTCCGTTTCCCAGGGTGGTTACGTCTACCGAGTCTTGTTGTTATCCCCAGTTGAGCCTTGTTTCAGTACGACAGTCTCATTTTTTCGCGTCTCCGTTTCAGTACAACGGTCGCGTCTTGGGCTCTCGTTTAAGTACAACGATCCCATTCCTTTCGAGTCTCCATTTAAGTACAATGGTCTCGTCTTTGAGTCTTGTTTCAGTACAACAGTCTCATTTTTTCGCGTCTCCGTTTCAGTACAACGGTCGCATCTTGGGCTCTCGTTTAAGTACAACGATCCCGTTCCTTTCGAGTCTCCATTTAAGTACAATGGTCTCGTCTTTGAGTCTTGTTTCAGTACAACAGTCTCATTTTTCCGCGTCTCCGTTTCAGTACAACGGTCGTGTCTCGGGTTATCATTTAAGTACAATGATCCTGTTCCTTTTGGTCTCGTCTCAGTGCGAGGATAATGGATCGGTTGATACCATTTCCTAGTTAGATCGGTTGATCTTATTTGAGTCATGAATCGGTTGATATCATTTCTCTTCGAGTTGTAAATCGGATGATATTACATTCTCGCGTTTCATGGTTATGGATCGGTTGATACCATCTCCATGTTAGATCAGTTGATCTTATTTGAGTTATGAATCGGTTGATATCATTTCTCTTCGAGTTGTAAATCGGATGATATTACATTCTCGTGTTTCATGGTTATGGATCGGTTGATACCATCTCCATGTTAGATCGGTTGATCTTATTTGAGTTATGAATCAGTTGATATCATTTCTCTTCGAGCTGTAAATCGGATGATATTACATTCTCGCTTTCCGGGGTGGATCAGTTGATACCATCTCCGTGTTAGATCGGTTGATCTTATTTGAGTCGCAAATCGGTTGATGTTGCGTTAAGTCCTGCTTCGATAATAGGCATCTTCTGTGACTTGGTCCTGCCCAACAATCGCGTCGCAGGTTCCCGTTTTGTACAATGGTCCTGTTTGCTTGGGCTCTCGTTTATGTATAACGATCCCGTTCCATCTTATCCTATTTTCTTTGTTTCTGGTTACCACCTGCGGCCGGTATACCTTTGCGTCTCCATTCGAGGATGGTTTCGTGTTAGATCCGAGGATCTTTTGATTTGTCATTCGAGGATGACATTTCTTTTCTTCAAGTCCTTCTGCGGTTGGTCTTGTTGTGTGGCTATTATTCGAGGATAGTAGTTCACTTTTTGAGCTTATTGATCGAGGTCAGTTTGTCTCTTTTGCAAAGTCTGTCTGAGGTCGACTTTATGTTTGGTTATCAGTCGAGGCTGGTATACCTTTGCGTCTCCATTCGAGGATGGTTTCGTGTTAGATCCGAGGATCTTTTGATTGGTCATTCGAGGATGGCATTTCTTTTCTTCAAGTCCTTCCGAGGTTGGTCTTGTTGTTGTGGCTATTATTCGAGGATAGTAGTTCACTTTTTGAGCTTATTGATCGAGGTCAGTTTGTCTCTTTTGCAAAGTCTGTCTGAGGTCAGCTTTGTGTTTGGTTATCAGTCGAGGCTGGTATACCTTTGCGTCTCCATTCGAGGATGGTTTCGTGTTAGATCCGAGGATCTTTTGGATTGTCATTCGAGGATGGCATTCTTTTCTTCAAGTCCTTCCGAGGTTGGTCTTGTTGTTTTGTGTGGCTATTATTCGAGGATAGTAGTTCACTTTTCGAGCTTATTGATCGAGGTCAGTTTGTCTCTTTTGCAAAGTCTGTCTGAGGTCAGCTTTGTGTTTGGTTATCAGTCGAGGCTGGTATACCTTTGCGTCTCCATTCGAGGATGGTTTCGTGTTTGATCCGAGGATCTTTTGGATTGTCATTCGAGGATGACATTCTTTTCTTCAAGTCCTTCTGCGGTTGGTCTTGTTTTTGTTTTGTGTGGCTATTATTCGAGGATAGTAGTTCACTTTTTGAGCTTATTGATCGAGGTCAGTTTGTCTCTTTTGCAAAGTCTGTCCGAGGTCAGTCTTTGTTGTTGATGGTTATCGCCTGCGGCCGGTATACCATTGTGTTTGTATTCGAGGAGGGTTTTAGTACTGGATCCGAGGATCCCGTGTGAGTGGTCATTCGAGGATGGCATTCTTCCCAGCATATTTCCACCTGGTTCTATTTTCGCTACCTATTCAGAGGTCAAAATCAAAAAAAACATAAATAAATAAATGGGCAGATGGCATTTACATTACCCTCAATGTGCAAATTTTCAGGTTTTATTCGAGTATTCAATCACTTCATACCTTGAATGTCTAAAAGCTGTTGCAATTATCCATTCAGGTCTGCAGTTGATTGAATAGGGGCAGCTGTAATACCTCAAAATTTGCCCTCTCATTTTCATGCCATTTAGCATATCCTTTCATATATTGCATTGCATTTAGATCACAATTGCATCATAAACATACATGAATATACATCTCCATTTGAGCTTTCACAGGTTGCGACTGGCCTTTATTTCTTCATGCGGCACGTGCACAATAATCTCAGAAGAAGCCAAAAGTTCTCGGTTGATTTAGAGGAGTTTAAGCTGAATATCAGTTTTATGGTGCAGTTTGCAAAAGTTGTAACTTATGCTCGGAAACTCATTTTGGCTTAAAACTCAATAGTTTATACCATTTCATTATTCTCTACAACTTTTGTGTTCGGCTCGGAGGCCAATTCATCAAGGAAAATGGCGGGATTTATTTGTTTCTGAAATTTCGGTTTCGTCGATTAACTGTGCTAGCGGTATTCAAGAGTTTGTAACTTCTTATTGGGTCAACATGTCTGAGAGATTCATATGCCAAAAGTTCCGTCTTGATATCCTTTCCAACTTTTGGGTTTTGGCCGAGAACTAATTCTTTGAAGAAGATCTCAGAATGTGCGAGTCTTTAGAGTCGACATAGTGAAAAACAGTGCTGAACCGGTGAGTTTTGAACACTAAAAAATTCATAACTCTTGGATCGTTTATCGAATTGATGTCGTTTCGGTGCCTAAAATTCCGTTTAGATGTTAGCTTCATTATGTGAATTCAGTTTTGGTTCGGTCCGAGCGAAAGGATCTCGAAAATGCGAATTACCAATAAGGTTCTTTGATGCACTGCATTGTCTGTCAGATTTTGTAAAATTCATAACTCGGTCAATTTTCATCGGATTGCACCCGTTCTTGAAGCGTTGGTTCAAAAATTTTATCCTCTTCAAGTTCAAAGACAAATGCGAGTTTGAACGGTGCTCCAAAGATTATCGTTTTGGTTTATTTCACAAAACTGAAGTGCTGAACCGAAGAAAAAGGCTGAAAGTGGTTTCACGAGAAAATTCATATCTCCCTCGTCGTTTGTCCGGTTGAGCTTAGATTTTAACACCAGGTCACTGACTCATAGATCTACAACTTTGCTGACAAAGTCGAGTCGAGATTATGCTCCGAAGAGGTTGACCTCGTCACATTTTCGAGTAGCGGACACCAAATAAGCCGAAAAAACAACTTATTCAGTGACGTCTTGCAGCTTAAACGTATCGATCGCACTCGATTTTGATCGTATGACGTTCGTTATTTTTGCATTGCAACCGTGATTCAGAGGCGGACGATGTTGTGGAAGGCTCAGAGTCGAAATTTCTTGCCGAAGATATTGTTATTTTCACTTAAGCCGAAATTCTACCTTTTGCCTTTCATTTTACACTCCACTATATATTCTTTTGACCCACAATTTGTCTCATAACTTCAATCATAATTTACAAACACCAAAAATCTCTCACAAACTCTCTCTAAAGGATCAAAGTTCATTCTCTCAATTCTTTCTCAAGAACACAACAACAACTTCATCAAGAACTCAAGAACACAACAATTCCGATCAAGCTTCCGGTAGCCGAGCCGCCACGAACCACCACCTCCAATCAACTTCACCACCGTAATACCACCATCTTCCGCCACCGGCAGCCGCGCGGCCTCTCCTCCTCTCCTCCATTCATGATCGCGTCTCACTTCCTTCGGATTCACAATTTCTTCGTTGATTCTTCATTCGGTAAGCTTCTTAAACTTTAATTCATGAATAATTGTTGAATTGTTTCTTGAATTGAATTTTGAAGTTGAATTAATCTTGTGGAGATTATGTGCATTGATTCATGATTTGATTATTGATCGATTCTTGATTAATTTATCCTAATAATTGTTGTGGTGCATGATTGGAAATGATTGTTAAAATTGACATAGACTAATCGATGCATGTTAGATGTTTGATAAAATTCTTAAGAGAGTTAATTATTGTGACTTGATATTGATTGAAGTGCTTGACTTTTAAATTCTTGCTTGTTTCAATATGCAAATTTGAAATAGGATAGGTTGAGGCTTAATTGTTGATGTTGTTATGTATCGCGTGTCGAGAATATGTTTTGGTCGTAACTTCCTAACCGTAGCGCGTTTTCACGAATGTGAATAGTGTAAATTGACTTTGTTGATTATTCCGGAGCCATTGGTGAACTTTTTAGTCGATTTCGGACAATTTTTTCCGGCTATTTTGCTACTGCCAGCCGATGAAATCGGCCAAAAAGTACCACTTCCGAGCGGAATTTTCAAAATCCGATTGCATATTTGAATCCGTTGGCACATTTGCAAGTTACCATGCAATTTTCGTTCAATTCCGAGTCGGTGATTTTTTACGCGTTTTTTCGTTTTAAGGCTTTTTAAGTTCGGTTTGGTGCAATTTTGATGCATTGATTTTGTTTTGACTTGTACTTATGTTTGTTGATCATTTTTCATTCATTGCATGTAAATTTGTTCGATTCCGGTTTGAGTTTGCATGTTGTTTATATTAGTGCATAAGTGCTGCCCCGTTTTGAAACGTAAATTTCAATGCATGTCCATGACTCGTATATTCATATTTCTACTTGATTTGGAGTTGTGAGGCATAGGTGCAACTTCCGGTTGCACCTCTTTTTGGTTTCTAATGCGTTTGTTGAGTTCATGCAAGGTTCTCGCAAAGATCTTAACGACGGTCGTTTGGTTGGTATTCCACTTTATTTGTGGGATACCTTTGGATTCAAATGATATTTTGTGCCGTTGTTTTTGTTTCGATTATAGGGAATCTTCACAAAGCAATTATGGAAGATGAGCATTTATTTTTCTCATGGGAGATTACAAGGCTTGGCTTGAAGTTTTTTTGGATTTCTTTTATGTGAAAGAATTGGCACTTCGACCAAGTAAGTAAACTCGATTCTTTACTTTAATGCATCATTCTAGTTGTATGCGACTTAGGATCATATAACTTAAGGTGCATATTGAGGACTCCCACCTGAGACATTGGATTTATTTGTGATATATATTGATATGTGTCGATTTCGGAGTTTAGGGATTAGGTTACGGATTAGAGAATTCGATTCCTTTCACTTTCCCTTAAAATATCGTTTTTGCCCGTTTCGTCGCAATTATTAAAAATAGTTTTAGGTGTGATAAAATTCTGGAAAAATTCATGAGTGATTCTCATCCTCTTAATTAATTTGTCATATTTTTTGTTTCCAGATTTGGGTGGTTTCAATATTTTATTTGGATTTTAGATCACAAGTTGTCCCAAAAAGGAAGGTTTTGGTATAAGGGACCGAAATCGATTTTTCCCCATAGGTGTGAGACCTATTTTTTGTGTATGATTAATTACTGTAATTTGTGACATTTTGATGCTCCTTAGGCATTTTTTTCATAATTTTAGATGCCCTTTTTGATTCACTTTGTGGAGTTGTTTTTCAATGATCACGATTTGTTACCTTGCTAGTCAAAGAATTGTTTTGGCACTTTGGTGCATAATTTTGTAAAATCCTTTTATACCATGTAAGATAATTACTATATAATTCCAGGGATTTAATTTCATAATTTTTAAAGGCTTTTTGCTATTTTTCCATGTCACCTAGATCCTAGGTTGATTCATGTGTCTATTTGTTGCATAACTTAAATGATAAGAAGACATTCATGCCATTTTCTTGAAGGAATTTTTGGTAGCTTTTAGGAGTTGATTATAGGTCATTTTTATGTCTTTAATTCCAGTCATGGGTCTTTTTTTGAACCATACTCATTTGGTTTGTTTTGGTGCTTTAAAGTGCATACTTATGTGAATTAACTTCAACCTAAATTCATTTCTCTTCTCCTCTAAATAATAACTTGAATTATGTGGAAATAATTAATGCTTATCAATGCATTCTAATTGCATATCGTAACTTGTATGCTACTGGTCCATAATCATTTCATTCATATTCACATGTCATTCTTCATTAGTTTGCATCATTTGCGATCTTATGCGATGTTTGTTCCATTTCATCTCACATCTTCTTCTTCTTGCCCCATATGCCTAATCCATTGCATCCATGATTGTATATTCATTCATCCATCTTCATAAGCATTCACTACTGACTTTGATGTTCATTTCATGTATTAATTCATGTTTGTAAGCCATATGCATTCATACTTCATCCATGAACCCTAACTTGCATTTAGGTGAACTTAGGTGAACTTTTTGTACATAGTTTGACGTAATTTGATCTTGTGAGGTATCCTAGCATACTTAGGGACCTATAGCATGTAGCTACTGACTTTAGAAGTCATGTAACCTTTAGGTGCCTTCACCTTTAGACTTAGGTCTTATTTTGAACCCTAGTTCCATTCTAGGACGTTTATGGTACTTAATCGCTTTCATGCTTTGATTTTACTTTCAATATGCATTGTCATGCTAACTTTTGTTTTGTAGGGGGGAAGATTGAGGTAAGCATTACTTCATTCCTATCTCTTATGCATTTTAATTGTGTTTTCCTTAGCACCTTGTGCTTTGCTTTTAGGCTTTCCCTTTCTTTAGAGACAACTTAACTTCCTTAGGAAGTAAGTTAGTTTCTAGTTCTCTTTTCTTCTTTTCCTTTTTCTCATTAGGATTAGAAAACCGCACTAACCATTAGGACCACTTGTAAATAAACAAAATTAGGATTGAGTCTTAGTCCCTTAGATTTTTTCCTTTTGCAATTTGAGTCATTCTTTCTCATCTCATGAAGAAAATAATAAAACATCTAAGGATAAACCGAACAATCTTGTACGACACGAGACTTTGTTGCAGAGTGTTTATACGCGTCCTGTTTCGGGGCGAGGTGTAAATACTCACCGCGATGGATAGGTCTTAGTACAAGACATTTCACAAACAAATTCAAAAAAACACTTCTCATAAAAGACAAAAAAAAAACAAATAACAAGCGACTATCCTGCGGGAACTTCTCTTCTCATCTCATTCACTCACAACGCGAACTCGCGACAACTTGTCTCGCATGCAAGACGGTAAACGCACTCGTACCAGACGAGCCTGCAACACCTGAGCATAGACATACGCAGTTCCAGCTATAAAAAACACAAACAAATAGTTCCCGCCTAGGTTAGGCGAACTACGTCGACTCTGATCCTCATTATCCCGATGAGGTACGTAGGCAGCGGGGTAGGGCCCGTTCGAGCACATTCTTTATTTTCCCTACATTTCCCCTTTATTCTCATTTTCTTATTTCAGTTCCTTTCTCATTTCTCATTCCATTCCAGTTAGCGGTTTTGTTCAGCAGCAGTTATATTTTTCTCACCCTTTGAAACAAACAAACAAGCGTGGATCCCGTCGGGTACGGCGGACGGATTGGGGTGCTAATACCTTCTCAATTCGTAACCGACTCGCGAACTCAGATCTTTGGTTCGCAGGACCTTGTCCTTTCCTTCTTTCTCAGGTTTGTGCAACATTACCTTTCCCATTCTTTCGGGATAAAAATGTCTGGCTGGCGACTCTACCTTTCCGCGCCACTTTCGCGTTTGTACTAGGATGAAAATCCCGGGAGCGACACCTACGTACCTCATCGGGATAAATGAGGATCAGAGACGCCGTAGTTCGTCTAACTAAGGCTTACACTCGTTTGTGGTTTTTAGGATGACGTTGCCATAGCTCTAGCTCAGGTGTTACCGGCTCTGACTCGAGGGTGTTTACCGTGTTGCTGTTTGAACTGTCGAGACAAGTCATGTTCGTCCGAAAAGAATATGAGATGAGATGAGAAGACGTGACTTCTTCGTTTGTTGTTTTTTAGAATAAATGTTTTGAGATTGTATTTATTGAATGTACAACACTAAAGACTATGATACAGGAGCGAATACTTTCCAAGATCGCCCCCAATGGAACGTTTGTAAAGCATCCTAGAAGAGTGAAGGAGACCTCCACTAGTCATTTCCCGTATAGCTTAAGGCTCATGGCGCATTGTACACATTTCCTTTATTAAGTGTTTTTGATTTTATTTTAAGATGAGAAGAGAGACTCAAATTGTAAAAGGAAAACTTCTAAGGGAAACTAGACTTACCCTAAGTTAGTTTGAATTTGAAGATGACCTATGGTTAATAAGGTTTGAGATTAAATCTACCTAAGAGATATTAAACTAGAAATGAGAACATAAAAGGTAATAATGAACAATATGGTCCTCCTAAGTCATGGTGGGTAAAAAACGTGAATGAAACATAAATGGGATGAAACAATGGATCGGGTGGGTCGATTGCATGGTGCTAAGACGCACGACTTATGGTGTGAAACATACAAGGCTTGCTTTTGGTTGAATGGAGTGGAACGATGGTAATCGAGGAACCCTAAGGTCACATGCAACTTTATTTGTTTATTTGAAAATTTACTCGACGTTGGATCGAGTATCTTATTTGTTTCATTTTTGAGATTTTGTTTGCTAACGATTTATTTTATCTTTTCTATCCTAATTATGGAAACTATACGAACATACAAGTTCTAAGCTATTACATCACAAAGTACACAACTCAATAATTGAGGCACAAAAATATCCAAGTCCATAAGCAAATTCTCGCAAAATACCTTGCACAAAAAGAAAATAGTTAGTGAATGGAAAGAATATGAATATGAATATGCAATAATATGATGGAAATGAATTAAAATGATAAAAATATCAAAAGTCATGGGAAAAATATGAAATTAATTCCCTAGGGTCTCTAATCTGATTATGACACTATGTTAAAAAATCCCTTAAATATTCTAAGTCTAACTATGGTAAATGGTCACCTAAATTTATCTAATGTTTAATTACAAACTTATACAAATCACACTACCAAAACAGTAGAAAAAATGTCCTAAAAAATACACCAAAAATATTCTAGGTGCTTTAATTTGTCCTCTAATCATAGAAAAAAGAATGGGCAAAAAATATTACAGGAAGTGGTAGAAATAAATTGCACAAATTTATGTCTTTATAAAGGAATTCAATATAAGTCAATAAAAGTGAAAAATCGAAATTAAAATGACAAATGCAAAAATTCAGAAAGCAAAAATTGAGAGTATTTCTAAATTGACTTAATATTCTACTGTAATTTCTTTGGATTTTTATTATCCATTTTAGTATTTTTTATGGATATCAATTAAAATGGTATAAAAATAGAAATTTAAAATGAAAAGGAATTGGAGGGGGTGATAAAAGAAATGTTTTTTTAGTTAAAATGGCAACTGGGCCAAAAATGAGGGGTGGAGATAGAAAATTCGAAGGCCCAAATGAATAGAAACCAGGGGGTGTTAAGGCAGTACTTTACTAATTAATAAAACAACTGGGCTTAACCTAGGGGTGCTGATAGTAACCCTGAAGCCCATTTCACAAGGAGAGAAGAGGGAAAATCAAATCAAAATGGTCCAACCGGACGGTGACACGTGTCACGGCCGGATTGGACCCATCAACAACAATTATCTCTAATGAAGGGCGGTGCACATGTTTGGGGATTTACTCAGATTCTTAACATCATTGATTTAATTATGGGTTTAATTTCCATCAATCCAAAATTAACTCCTAATAAACTCACCTTAATTATTTTCAATAATAAAAACAAGAAATTTGAACGTCATAAATTAAGAATAGAACAAACCTTACAAACTATGTTCTCCCCTTTCCCCTTTGCAAACCCTAGCAGACTCCCCCTCCTGGCGGCGCCGCCGCTAACGAATGAAGAGGGTGAACCTCTGTTGAACACTCCCCCTCAACCACTCTTACGTTCTCATGCGTTTTCTCCTTACAACCCCTTCATCTCTCTAACTCAAGAAAACCTAACCGCGCCGTCGACGGTACTTCAGTGACTTCCAAGACGCACTGACGCCGTGAACCATCCCATCATCCCTTCTCTCATCTCAACAATCACCAAGAAAAAACCTTCAACCGATCGAAGACCCGTTGAGGTTGAAGAAAGGAGTCAGTGAAGTCGTGTTCACGTGATGAAGAACGTCGAAGTGTCTCGCGCTTGCTTCGGTTTCTTCGTCAACACAAAGCTTGACGATGAGGCGAGATTCGAAATCCCTCTGTGTCGTGGCTTCCTTCGCCTTGCTCAAACATACCCCTCCTATCAGCTTGACGTAAGAACTCACCGATCACGCCTGCAAAAACTCAGTGACGATTAAGACAGTAATAGCTCAGGTATGTGCTTTTATCTCCATCGTTCTCCTTAATTCGTTCGCTTCTTCTGCTTGGCTTCTGATTACGTTTCTTGGCGAGACTTGGTTGTTGCGAATCGTTGTTGAATGATGTTATTCGAATATTGTTCTTGCTTTTGTTGAATGATTTTATCCAAAGATGGAAACTTGATTCTTAGTTGTATTCTTGCAGGTTTGATGTAGATTGATGGAGGCTTCCGTAGAAGGGTTCTTGGGAATGCTGGAGGATTATATGAAGATTGGTGATGGTGACATAATGATGAAGATTGGAGTATCAGTTGAAGACGATAACTGCGATGTTGAATTCGAGATGATGGTGCTCTTGAGGATGAAGCCATAGTGTGGCAGCCTGAAGGTGATGACTTTTTGAAAGAGGGAGATTAAAGATTCACTTGCCGGCTCGGTATCTCGTTTCGGTAAGCATCAAAATTTCGATTTCATTCTTCTTTTCCCCATATCTAAACTTGTTGGATTCATAGATCTTCTTCTTCCAACTCTGGTTTTTTCCAATGGTTCTGAATTGTGATTGGAATTCTTGAGCTGCTCTGATATTGACTGTTCTTGTTGCAGGTTTATTCTTGTTGTTGACGAATTGTTTCTGAATTGTTTCTGAGTTGTTGCAGGGGATTTGAGTTGATGAATATTTGGTTGCGGGATTTTCGGTTTTAAGAAAATTGGAGAGAGATGTTATGTTGATTCCATTATGGAGGTGATGATGATGAAGGTTTTATGATTGCCAAGGATGAAGTTTAAGGGGAAAGAGATGAAGATGGGGAAGAACTTGCAGAACGGTGAATGAAGATAAAGAATGAGAGAGAGGTTGAAGGAAGGTATGGACAGTTATTTTAACCTCCGAGCTTTATCTTTTTCTTCACAATTCTTCCCTGGATTGTTCTACTTCTGAGTTTATTGTAGAATTTTTGGTTACTGAATTTGCCAAGTTCTTGATTCCTCTTGTAATATTTGCAGTGAAAAATTGATGATGGATTAGAGAACTTCAAAGGTGAGGATGAGTGATGGTTATTGAGGGTGGATTGCAGAAGGATGAATAATGGAGATGGAAGAATCAAGGGGATGGTGGAATGGTGATGAGGGTGAAGGAATCAACAGAAGAAATGGAGAGAGATGAGGATAAATAAGATTCCAAAATTTTGTTGAAGAAGATGATTCAAGAATCAGAGAAAATGGAGCCGAATCAAGGAGGTTGAAGCCTGGTTTATATACAATCAATCTGAAGTTTCCGGAAGTTTTTCGGTTAAGAGTTAGTTGGTTCAGTTTGGGCTCTGTCATAATTTGTTAGGGGTTTATGATTGGTAACTGATATTAAACTTCTTTCCTGAATTTGTTATGTAACTTCTAATTTTCTGTTAGTTTCCTCTGTTACATATCGGTTTCTTTCAATCCGCGTTGTTGTTCGCAACCTTAACACAATCTGTTGTACTTATTCAACGTGATTTTAGTTATGATGAAACAAAACCATGACCGAAATGAACGATTAATTAGAAAAAAGAAATTTAAATGAAAACAGAAAGTTACTTTTGTTACCCTTTTAGAGGCTTATGAAAAGGTGATGAACAATGAAAAGGAAAAAAAAAGAGTGTATTTATATGTGTATGGTAAATATGAAAATAATGATTATATATATAAAAAAGAGTGATTAACAAGAAAAGTTATAAGGAGTAGGGAATGGGAATAAGGAAGAAAAATGTAAATGTCTTGGTATGTGAATGTCTTGGTGGTGAAATAAAGTTAGAGGAAATTTCCATGTTGTTTCTAATGGGTCTTTTAAAAAAATATGGTGTAAGAAATATGAAAGAATGGATTAGTGGGTAAGAAAAAAGTTTAGGGCCCAAAAATGATATTTGAAATTGGATTTAGAAAAATGGACAATTTGGGTATTGAATTCTGAATGGATGATATTGGAAACCGTGGTATGCGCCCTTGTGACTTGAAACCGCATGAATGAATCCTTGAGTCAAATAATCAACCAATCATGACCCCAAGTACTTGAACCCATACTTGCCGTTTATAAGAAAAATGCGATCCGTGCTATGTTTCAATCTTAAATCCACAATGACACTTCGATACCCCATCTTCTCCTCAATGAAATTCCAACTCAATTCCTCAATCCTTAAGTGACTTGCATTATAATCAACAAATAGATGAGAGAGTAGGAAAGCCTCGATAGTGATAAATCCATAAATTTACATATCTTAAACCATGGTTCAAAGCCCTTGTAATGAAAACCCTATCATTCTTGATCTTCTTTTGTCAAATGTTCAAAAGCTCGAAAACAATGAATAAGAAACCCTTGTAGCTTGGTGAGAGGATGCCGAGAGAAGTTCAAGTCTTCCCTTCAGACTTTTGCGTGTAATAGTCATATAAATTACCTTTGAATAAGATAATCACAAAAAGCTATTCTTATCCCCTGTCTTAGGATCTCACGCAAATGCATAATTGCGATGTTATAACCTAATGGAGGTGCATGCGATGTGAAGAAAAAAAAAATTAAGGTGATAAATATGATTGCAAATTTTGGGGTGTTACAGCTGCCCCTATTCAATCTCTGTAGAACTGAATGGATGATAGCAGTTGCTTTCAGACATTTGAGGTATGCAGGGTGGACTTCTGCTCACTGCGGGAGACTTTCGAAACTTGCCACCCGAAGATGGACTTTGGCCAGTCTGCGGCTGGACCTTTGCTCACTGTGGGGGACTTTTGAAATTTGCCACCCGAAGATGGACTTTGGCCAGTCTGCGGCTGGACTTTTGCTCCCTACGAGAGACTTTTGCTCGCTACGGGAGACTTTTGTCCACTGCGGAGGACTTTAGAGATTTGCCACACTGCGGGTGGACTTTTGCTCACTACGGGAGACTTTTGCTCGCTACGAGAGACTTTTGCCCACTGCGGGGGACTTTAGAGATTTGCCACACTGCGGGTGGACTTTTGCTCACTACGGGAGACTTTTGCTCGCTATGGGAGACTTTTGCCCACTGCGGGGGACTTTAGAAATTTGCCACACTGCGGGTGGACTTTTGCTCACTACGGGAGACTTTTGCTCGCTACGGGAGACCTTTGCCCACTGCGGGGGACTTTAGAGATTTGCCACAATGCGGGTGGACTTTTGCTCACTACGGGAGACTTTTGCTCGCTACGGGAGACTTTTGCCCACTGCGGGGGACTTTAGAGATTTGCCACACTGCGGGTGGACTTTTGCTCACTACGGGAGACTTTTGCTCGCTACGGGAGACTTTTTCCCACTGCGGGGGACTTTAGAGATTTGCCACACTGCAGGTGGACTTTGGAAATTTGCCACCCGAAGATGGACTTTGGCCAGTCTGCGGCTGGGCTTTGAAATCTGTTGAATTGCATGGCATGTTGCCCCATGACACTGGGGATGTTATGTCTTGAGTATTGTTAATGAACTGGTGTGAATGTAAAAGAAATTCCTGACGCGGAAGTGGTAAGTCTCTGCTAACTCTGTGGAGAAACACAACAATCGCGTATATGATCCCAAGAAGTCCTGTAGGGATAACATCTCTGTTGGAGAAGAGCGCGAATAATTCATTTGTCCCGAATTACCACCTTTGCCAAAAATAAATTGGACTTTAGATTTGAGGGCCGTGCCTGGGAATACTTCGACTATTGGGGATTATCCACTCTTATGGA
Organism: Lathyrus aphaca; assembly: GCA_963966055.1. Classification (NCBI taxonomy): domain Eukaryota; kingdom Viridiplantae; phylum Streptophyta; class Magnoliopsida; order Fabales; family Fabaceae; genus Lathyrus; species Lathyrus aphaca. The sequence continues at coordinate 155,135,350 of OZ014519.1, forward strand.
TCTGCTGGGGAGGAGAATGATTTATCTAAAATCTTCTAGGGGAATAGGAATTGCCTTAGATCCGTTGAGGAACCGAGATCAAGGAATCCATCTGAAAGAAAAACTGCTGACTTTAGTGAGGATAACTTCTATTTGCCTGTTGGAGATGACAACACTGAGACACATCCTGCTGAGGAAGAAAGATTTCAGGTTGCCTCGTGCTGGGGATCAGTTGCTTCCGTATGGATTTTACCTCAAGAGGATTTTACAAAAGACTTGGCGTCTTTAAACTCTTAGGTATCGTAATGACTGCATGAACTAGCGTAACAACCTTGCTGGGGAGGTAACCATTGCCAATGCAGATGAGTTTGTATATGTCAGAAATGTTGAACGAGATAGTCGGCTTGACAAGTGACCGCAGTATTCTAAACTCCGGGTAAATGCCTTCGATCGTCTGTCTTTGGGAAAGAATGAACTCTCGTACTATTGGGGTGGCCTTCCCCAGTACGAGTATTTAAATAGCTTTGCACCTGACTGACTGATCTTCGCTCTTGGAGAGATCTGAATCTCGAGGTGATTGCCCCAGTTTGACTGAAGTTTGAAGAGATTGCTCGACTTGACTGCCCCGGATTGGCTGGCTCTTACCGTGACTAATTAGGAAAGTCCTTGCTCAATGAAGCTTTCTTAGAAAAGTGCATCTTGACGTGACAGTCTTTCAGAAGTTTTAAACTTCTCAACTTGGCAAGCTTAAGCTTCTGGATTGAATTTCCGCATGTGAACCATTTATGATGCTAAACAAATGTATGCAAGCAAAAAATGTTTATTCTTCGAATGAAAATTCTTAATGCAACAAACATGTTAATCTTTGAAGTTTTGAAAAGGGATCGTAAACCTTCGTGAGCGAATCACTGGTTTAAGATACGACATTATTTTTTTTGACTGAAAGTATGTACATGCAATACCAACAAATGTCTTTTAGTATAACTCATAGGAGTCAGGAACGCGGCCTCGTAGTAGTACGCTCTCAAATTAAACTTGTTTCAGTTAGGACTTTTGAGGGTTGTATCGTGGCCTGGTTCACGGTTATAGAAACAAAGGATATAGGCTCGAAATTTATTTGTGCCCACCCACTCTTCGTGATGTTCTCCATTCCTACATTCAGCTAGTTTTCACAAGCATTCACATTTCATAGGGGTTTCGTGTTGATTGAGGAACCATTGCTGCTATTAGTTCAAACACCAATCAGGTTATTGTTGAGATTCAGTCACTCCTTTATCTTTTGTGTTTGTGCCACACGACTTTGTTCTCATTTGGGGATCTTTCTTGTGTAATCCTTTTCCGTCTTTCGCTTTTGCGTTATTTTGCTTATCCCTAACTTTTGCCTGGTCTGATTCTTGTGAATCCTTGATTGTGAAGTCCAGAGGGATGCCCTAACTTTTGCCTAAGTCGCTTGTTTTCAAGTTTCGACTTAGCGGGCTTTTTCTGTTCTTTTTTCTTTTTGAACGATTCGTGTGACACCGTTTGCCTTGATTGCTTCGCGAGGGTTGTGACTGCCTTATTCTTTGGTCGACGAAGGATAACCATTGTGGTTTCCAATCTTTGGACCTTTTGACTTGGATAACCATCGTGGTTTCGGGTCTTTGGACCTCTTGATAAGCATAGTAGAATGCAACAGATCTTCAAATACACTCCTTTATGAAAGCCTGAACGCTTGGTCCGACTAGCTGACATCTACCCTGCCCCTGGGTTACATGTGAGGGTTTTTTATGCGAAAATAAACTCCTACTTCTAGGCTCAAAGGGGTTAGCAAGGGTCTATCTTCCTTATATCTCCAGTGTTTTGGGGATTTGAAACAAAGCCTGTACATCGTTAACAGGGCCTTACTTGAGAGCACACAATTAGAGATTTTGCGTTTTTGTTTCGTCATTCTCCCTCATAGAATTTAAGCATGACAATTGGTATTGCGATGTACATATGCAAAATTGTAAGGGAATGCAAATGAATTTACTTCAAGAAAAACATGTGAGTTTTATTATTGCTAACATTCAAAAGCAAACAAATTTCATACATGTAGACGAATGTTTAGCATATAAAAGAAACTACAAATGGAAATGCAGTAAAGAAACTGAATATTGCCGTAGTTGAGGAGGCTTGGCTCCATCTGGACCTGTCAGTCTTGGATGCTTTCAGTGATTAATAGCTCTTTCACAAACTTGTAATCTTCAATTCGCAGTTGTATACCTGACCACGGCAATCATACTTCTTCTAGTATTTCTGACTCTGACACGAGACACTTGAAGGAAAAAGTGAAGCTGGGGAGTAAAGTTGCTCCATAAGGTTGCTCGGAAAGACCTGACGATCTTCTGACTACGTATCACCATTGACTGATGACCAATGAAGAATCAGAGCGACGTAGTTCCCCTCAATAGGGATGAAAATGAACAATGAAGAAAGGCAAACACATAAATGCCATCGCTGAGAGTATTTGAATACTGCTGGCTTTATTTGCTTCATGAATACCATGGTGTCCTGGGAGATTAACCTGAAGACTTCAGCTTAACATGGACCATCTGGTAGAATAACCGTGACACTGGTTCCGTCGTGATTAGGCATCAGATTCTGGAGTACCTTTGGATGAGGAGAAAAAATGATTGTCTTGGACTCAATTAGGTCTTGTACCTTGTTTTGAAAAGCCCAACATTTCTCAATACTGTGCCCCTGGGCACCTGAATGGAATTTGCACCTGGAATTAGGATCAAAATTTGGTGGTAGATTATCAGCAGAAGGAGCTCTCATGGTACGGAGCTCAACCAGGTTCAACTTCAGAAGTTCTGGAAGCAATACAACATATGGACATGGGATAGGATCAAGTCTGCGGTTCCTCGCTCTTGTTCTTTCCTGAAACAGTCTCTGTACCTGTTGTTGCTGACCCTGTGGTCGTGATTGAAAACTTCGTTGTTGATATTGCGTTGGACGCCTGACATGTCTCTGTACTCTCTTACTCATATTCGGCCGAGGAGTAAATGAAGATTGTTGATGTAGCCCATTTGAAGACTTGGCCTGAGCAATGATTCTAGAAGAAGGAAAATTGACCATCTCTTTTGTATTCATGCATGCTGAAGGAGGATTTAACTCGTGACACTCAATCAACCCCATTTTGAACAGTTGTGGACATAATTCAGCATAAGACACCGGTATCGGATCAATAACCCTTTCTTGCTCCTGTTGATGACAGGTTGCTACCCATGGAGGAGCTATAGACGAAACCTATTGAAGTATTTCTCCTGGAAACCAAGGCGTAGCAGCTGAGGAGGATCCCTGACAAGGAAAGAAAGTGCTCACTTATTTGGTGACGATTGGTGTAGGATCATTCAATTCACATGTGGTGTTGGTTCCTATCTGATGCTCTTCCTGACTGCCGAGTGGCGATTGCTGGTGAAGAGATTCGAACTGTAGAGGAAATCTATCTAAAGAACCCTGATTTATTGGACATCCCAAAGAGATGGGAGAAACATGACCTTCTATTTGAAAAGTAGACACACAACTATTTTCCTTTTTCGACATAGCATTCATGATTCCTGTAAGCAGCTTTATCTGAGTCTTCATCAAGTTGAATTCTTCTCTCAGCAATTTCTGATCCTGGGACAACGCTCGAATGTCCACTACAACATGCCCCAGTTGGGCCTTCATCTCAGTCACCTCCGCTCGGAGTTGTTCCATGTCTAAACCTTGACAGTCGTGATTCAAATTGACCATTCTGAAGAGAAACCAAGTCAGGATAAGAAGTTGTCCCTGAATACCTGTCAAAAATGCAAGGATGTATGCAAATGCCATGTTCAGTTATTTCCAAGGAGTCCATCTGTTTTGATCCAAGTTTTAATGTAGAAAAAATCTGACATAATTCAGATATGGGATCCTTAGAAGTAACTGAACATGTATGCTAAAATGCCATGATGTCATGTATGCAACTGGCATGCAGTCAGCGGTCCGACGCTGGTGTGGATCAGATAACCAAGTGTTGGTGAAGATCATGATATTAGTATCTCTGTGCAGAAGTTCAAGAATTCTCAACCAAGTATCATATAGGACCGGATCATAACACTGAGTAATACTGGCAAAGGCGGGTATGTTGGAAGTTTTTATGGTTCCTGCAAACCTGTAAACCCCTCCCAATCTCACGGGTGTGCTACTACGGGTCAACATCACGGACTCTCAAAGCCGAATAGCAATAATACGTTCACCATTTCCGGAAAATGGCTCATGACCAAATCAGGGAATCGGTTTGGCATTATGTACTACTCAGGGAGGCCTCAGCTGAATTCCGGAAAAACAAGCATCCCTCATAAGTTCCCGGCTTCAAGCACTGAAGTCGAGAAACAATAGTACATTCATACCGAAGGGTACAATACTACCGTCATACGACCAGATTCTTTAACCAGGTTCCTACGAGAGAACAAGGTCATCCTATGCGATTTCCTAGTGGGCCCTCGGGTGCGAATGGGTTTGCCACGAAATGTGGTCTACCACTGTCACCACTGGAGAGGGTTGTTTCCACTAAGGTCCTCGATGATCGGTTCCCAGTGTTAGCAGCTCAGGTGAGAACATTCTATGGTCTGCTTAGGCAGTATAGAACATATCCCAAGAGAGCCTGATCTGGGTGTGGGACTCGTGAAAACTCCACGTGCTCAAGACCACGCAAGCCACACGACTGCCCACTCTAAATCCTATGTGTATACTCAAGCCGGGTATTTGGCTTGTCTCACAATAATCCCATCCCGCCAAGGAAAACCAAAACAGCCAGTACAATACATGCCAGTATATGCGACAGTAAAGTAAAGTGAAGAAAACTGTAAATAAAGCTGTAAAGGAAAGCGATAAACTATAAATAAAACAGTAAAGTTAAACTAAAGCATAACAACAAACGAATAAACACCCAAAGAAAACAGAAACAGACAAGCGCTAGGATTGACTCTCAAAGGGGAAATTAGAATTTCTAAAGGTCCCAAGCAGAGTCGCCAGCTGTCGCTCCCGGGATTTTCATCCTAGTACAAACGCGAAAGTGGCGCGGAAAAGTTAGAGTCGCCAGCCAGACATTTTTATCCCTAAGGAACGGGAAAGGTAATGTTGCACAAACCTAAGGAAGAAGGAAAAGGACGAGGCCTTGCGAACCAAAGATCTGGACACGGAAGTCGATTACGAATTGAGAAGGTATTAGCACCCCAATCCGTCCGCCGTACCCGACGGGATCCACGCTTATAAGTCTATTTTCATAGGGTGAGAAATAATATGCTGCTTGAATAAAGAAAGGCTATTTGAAATGGAATGGAGATGAGAATAGAAATGGAATTGAAAAAATGGAAAGAAAGGGGAAAATGTAGGGAAAATAAAGATTGTGCTCGAATGGGCCCTACCCCACTGTAGTTCGTCTAACTAAGGCTTACACTCGTTTGTGGTTTTTAGGATGACGTTGCCATAGCTCTAGCTCAGGTGTTACCGGCTCTGACTCGAGGGTGTTTACCGTGTTGCTGTTTGAACTGTCGAGACAAGTCATGTTCGTCCGAAAAGAATATGAGATGAGATGAGAAGACGTGACTTCTTGGTTTGTTGTTTTTTAGAATAAAATGTTTTGAGATTGTATTTATTGAATGTACAACACTAAAGACTATGATACAGGAGCGAATACTTTCCAAGATCGCCCCCAATGGAACGTTTGTAAAGCATCCTAGAAGAGTGAAGGAGACCTCCACTAGTCATTTCCCGTATAGCTTAAGGCTCGTGGCGCATTGTACACATTTCCTTTATTAAGTGTTTTTGATTTTATTTTAAGATGAGAAGAGAGACTCAAATTGTAAAAGGAAAACTTCTAAGGGAAACTAGACTTACCCTAAGTTAGTTTGAATTTGAAGATGACCTATGGTTAATGAGGTTTGAGATTAAATCTACCTAAGAGATATTAAACTAGAAATGAGAACATAAAAGGTAATAATGAACAATATGGTCCTCCTAAGTCATGGTGGGTAAAAAACGTGAATGAAACATAAATGGGATGAAACAATGGATCGGGTGGGTCGATTGCGTGGTGCTAAGACGCACGACTTATGGTGTGAAACATACAAGGCTTGCTTTTGGTTGAATGGAGTGGAACGATGGTAATCGAGGAACCCTAAGGTCACATGCAACTTTATTTGTTTATTTGAAAATTTACTCGACGTTGGATCGAGTATCTTATTTGTTTCATTTTTGAGATTTTGTTTGCTAACGCTTTATTTTATCTTTTCTATCCTAATTATGGAAACTATACGAACATACAAGTTCTAAGCTATTACATCACAAAGTACACAACTCAATAATTGAGGCACAAAAATATCCAAGTCCATAAGCAAATTCTCGCAAAATACCTTGCACAAAAAGAAAATAGTTAGTGAATGGAATGAATATGAATATGCAATAATATGATGGAAATGAATTAAAATGATAAAAATATCAAAAGTCATGGGAAAAATATGAAATTAATTCCCTAGGGTCTCTAATCTGATTATGACACTATGTTAAAAAATCCCTTAAAAATTCTAAGTCTAACTATGGTAAATAGTCACCTAAATTTATCTAATGTTTAATCACAAGATTATACAAATCACACTACCAAAACAGTAGAAAAAATGTCCTAAAAAATACACCAAAAATATTCTAGGTGCTTTAATTTGTCCTCTAATCATAGAAAAAAGAATGAGCAAAAAATATTACAGGAAGTGGTAGAAATAAATTGCACAAATTTATGTCTTTATAAAGGAATTCAATATAAGTCAATAAAAGTGAAAAATCGAAATTAAAATGACAAATGCAAAAATTCAGAAAGCAAAAATTGAGAGTATTTCTAAATTGACTTAATATTCTACTATAATTTCTTTGGATTTTTATTATCCATTTTAGTATTTTTTATGGATTTCAATTAAAATGGTATAAAAATAGAAATTTAAAATGAAAAGGAATTGGAGGGGGTGATAAAAGAAATGTTTTTTTAGTTAAAATGGAAACTGGGCCCAAAATGAGGGGTGGAGATAGAAAATTCGAAGGCCCAAATGAATAGAAACCAGGGGGTGTGAAGGCAGTACTTTACTAATTAATAAAACAACTGGGCTTAACCTAGGGGTGCTGATAGTAACCCTGAAGCCCATTTCACAAGGAGAGAAGAGGGAAAATCAAATCAAAATGGTCCAACCGGACGGTGACACGTGTCACCGCCGGATTGGACCCATCAACAGCACTTATCTCTAATGAAGGGCGGTGCACATGTTTGGGGATTTACTGAGATTCTTAACATCATTGATTTAATTATGGGTTTAATTTCCATCAATCCAAAATTAACTCCTAATAAACTCACCTTAATTATTTTCAATAATAAAAATAAGAAATTTGAACGTCATAAATTAAGAATAGAACAAACCTTATAAACTATGTTCTCCCTCTTTCCCCTTTGCAAACCCTAGCAGACTCCCCCTCCTGGCGGCGCCGCCGCTAACGAATGAAGAGGGTGAACCTCTGTTGAACACTCCCCCTCAACCACTCTTACGTTCTCATGCGTTTTCTCCTTACAACCCCTTCATCTCTCTAACTCAAGAAAACCTAACCGCGCCGTCGACGGTACTTCAGTGACTTCCAAGACGCACTGACGCCGTGAACCATCCCATCATCCCTTCTCTCATCTCAACAATCACCAAGAAAAAACCTTCAACCGATCGAAGACCCGTTGAGGTTGAAGAAAGGAGTCGGTGAAGTCGTGTTCGCCTGATGAAGAACGTCGAAGTGTCTCGCGCTTGCTTCAGTTTCTTCGTCAACACAAAGCTTGACGATGAGGCGAGATTCGAAATCCCTCCGTGCCGTGGCTTCCTTCGCCTTGCTCAAACATACCCCTCCTATCAGCTTGACGTAAGAACTCACCGATCACGCCTGCAAAAACTCAGTGACGATTAAGACAGTAATAGCTCAGGTATGTGTTTTTATCTCCATCGTTCTCCTTAATTCGTTCGCTTCTTCTGCTTGGCTTCTGATTACGTTTCTTGGCGAGACTTGGTTGTTGCGAATCGTTGTTGAATGATGTTATTCGAATATTGTTCTTGCTTTTGTTGAATGATTTTATCCAAAGATGGAAACTTGATTCTTAGCTATATTCTCGCAGGTTTGATGTAGATTGATGGAGGCTTCCGTTGAAGGGTTCTTGGGAATGCTGGAGGATTATATGAAGATTGGTGATGGTGACATAATGATGAAGATTGGAGTATCAGTTGAAGACGATAACTGTGATGTTGAATTCGAGATGATGGTGCTCTTGAGGATGAAGCCATAGTGTGGCAGCCTGAAGGTGATGACTTTTTGAAAGAGGGAGATTAAAGATTCACTTGCCGGCTCGGTATCTCGTTTCGGTAAGCATCAAAATTTCGATTTCATTCTTCTTTTCCCCATATCTAAACTTGTTGGATTCATAGATCTTCTTCTTCCAACTCTGGTTTTTTCCAATGGTTCTGAATTGTGATTGGAATTCTTGAGCTGCTCTGATATTGACTGTTCTTGTTGCAGGTTTATTCTTGTTGTTGACGAATTGTTTCTGAATTGTTTCTGAGTTGTTGCAGGGGATTTGAGTTGATGAATCTTTGGTTGCGGGATTTTAGGTTTTAAGAAAATTGGAGAGAGATGTTATGTTGATTCCATTATGGAGGTGATGATGATGAAGGTTTTGTGATTGCCAAGGATGAAGTTTAAGGGGAAAGAGATGAAGATGGGGAAGAACTTGCAGAATGGTGAATGAAGATAAAGAATGAGAGAGAGGTTGAAGGAAGGTATGGACAGTTATTTTAACCTCCGAGCTTTATCTTTTTCTTCACAATTCTTCCATGGATTGTTCTACTTCTGAGTTTATTGTAGAAGTTTTGGTTACTGAATTTGCCAAGTTCTTGATTCCTCTTGTAATATTTGCAGTGAAAAATTGATGATGGATTAGAGAACTTCAAAGGTGAGGATGAGTGATGGTTATTGAGGGTGGATTGCAGAAGGATGAATAATGGAGATGGAAGAATCAAGGGGATGGTGGAATGGTGATGAGGGTGAAGGAATCAACAGAAGAAATGGAGAGAGATGAGGATAAATAAGATTCCAAAATTTTGTTGAAGAAGATGATTCAAGAATCAGAGAAAATGGAGCCGAATCAAGGAGGTTGAAGCCTGGTTTATATACAATCAATCTGAAGTTTCCGGAAGTTTTTCGGTTAAGAGTTAGTTGGTTCAGTTTGGGCTCTGTCATAATTTGTTAGGGGTTTATGATTGGTAACTGATATTAAACTTCTTTCCTGAATTTGTTATGTAACTTCTAATTTTCTGTTAGTTTCCTCTGTTACATATCGGTTTCTTTCAATCTGCGTTGTTGTTCGCAACCTTAACACAATCTGTTGTACTTATTCAACGTGATTTTAGTTATGATGAAACGAAACCATGACCGAAATGAACGATTAATTAGAAAAAAGAAATTTAAATGAAAACAGAAAGTTATTTTTGTTACCCTTTAGAGGCTTATGAAAAGGTGATGGACAATGAAAAGGAAAAAAAGAGTGTATTTATATGTGTATGGTAAATATGAAAATAATGATTATATATATAAAAAAGAGTGATTAACAAGAAAAGTTATAAGGAGTAGGGAATGGGAATAAGGAAGAAAAATGTAAATGTCTTGGTATGTGAATGTCTTGGTGGTGAAATAAAGTTAGAGGAAATTTCCATGTTGTTTCTAATGGGTCTTTTAAAAAAATATGGTGTAAGAAATATGAAAGAATGGATTAGTGGGTAAGAAAAAAGTTTAGGGCCCAAAAATGATATTTGAAATTGGATTTAGAAAAATGGACAATTTGGGTATTGAATTCTGAATGGATGATATTGGAAACCGTGGTATGCGCCCTTGTGACTTGAAACCGCATGAATGAATCCTCGAGTCAAATAATCAACCAATCATGACCCCAAGTACTTGAACCCATACTTGCCGTTTATAAGAAAAATGCGATCCGTGCTATGTTTCAATCTTAAATCCACAATGACACTTCGATACCCCATCTTCTCCTCAATGAAATTCCAACTCAATTCCTCAATCCTTAAGTGACTTGCATTATAATCAACAAATAGATGAGAGAGTAGGAAAGCCTCGATAGTGATAAATCCATAAATTTACATATCTTAAACCATGGTTCAAAGCCCTTGTAATGAAAACCCTATCATTCTTGATCTTCTATTATCAAATGTTCAAAAGCTCGAAAACAATGAATAAGAAACCCTTGTAGCTTGGTGAGAGGATGCCGAGAGAAGTTCAAGTCTTCCCTTCAGAATTTTGCGTGTAATAGTCATATAAATTACCTTTGAATAAGATAATCACAAAAAAGCTATTCTTATCCCCTGCCTTAGGATCTCACGCAAATGCATGATTGCGATGTTATAACCTAATGGAGGTGCATGCGATGTGAAGAAAAAAAAACAATTAAGGTGATAAATATGAGGGCAAATTTTGGGGTTTTACAACAACCATTATAGACAAATTCCTCTCTAATTTTTCTTATCTCTACTCTCTATAGATTTTCTTATTCACTCTCCATTCACCACACTCAAACCTTCTTGATTACAAACATTTCAAACCAATAACCTGCATACCTTTCATTCATAACACTTCAAAAACCCACCTTCGACCGCAACTTTTTTCTTGAACGCACTTCATATGCAAACAACCTGAACCAACAGAGCCTCGCATCAACCTTCAATACCACCGAAAACCTTCAAATCATCACTCTCGACCCACCTTTTCTCCAAACAATAATCCAAAACCGAAATCCCTTTTCAACCTCAACCAACAAGCAGCGGAAAAAAATTGTTCTTCATTTTCAATCAAAACCCATCATTCTTCAACCTTTTCCTCATCCATTCTTACACACTTCAACAAACCTTTCAGAGACCTCCATTCTTCACACTTTCCAAAGCTAAAACTAGAGCAAATCCGAAAACATCGCACCACACTCTTCAATTTTTCAGCGGAACCATGCAACAACAACAACACAAACCGCAACACCCAAACTCATCCTTCTTCACAAACACATCGAATCCAACCACACATTAACTCACCTTTATACCATTCATCTTCAAACAAATCGAAACCAATTCAATCCAACAACACAAATCTCACCAAAAGATGATGAAATCTGAAAACAGAAAATAGAAGAAAAGATCGAGACGGAGAGAGATCGGACCAAATGCACAAACCGTGATGAACCAAAAACAGAAAACAAGATCACAAACCGAGCTTATGCAGAACCACCGCGATTTGAAGCGGTGAAGGAGATTGACGATGATCTTGAAGGCAGAATTGTCGTGAGTTGTACGAGATTTAGAGCCGTCGGCGATGGATTGTCGAAGCTTCATGACGAGACAGGGAGAAGGGGAACTCGCCGACTTGATGTCTTCGACGAGTAAAAGAAATAGGGGGAGATTCGGGAGAGAGAGAAGCGGATTTGATGGAGTACGTTGTTAACGGTCGAGGTTTTCGTTCGTGAGAGTAGAGAAGATCCTTGAATCAGCGTTTCTTTCCCTTTTATGGTTGCTGGCTTCCTTTTTATTTATTTGTTTTATTTTTATTTTCTTATTTTGACCCATATTTTCTTAATTGTTATTTTTATGTTTTAGTGTAATTTGTTTTTCTTTGTTTTGTTTAGGGGACCTCTTTGTGGTGTTGATGGACTTTGAAGCCAATGGTTGAATTCCTAAACACATACCCCAGTCCAGATTTCATCCCGTCTGTGTTGAAGAATGAATGTTGGGTTTGGCCCATCATGAATCTTTCTCTTTACGTTCGTATTTCTCTGTTAGCCCCCTGTTTGAGTTTTTGTATTTTGTATTTTTATTTTTTTTCATATCATTAACTATTTTGTTTAATTAATTAAATTTTGGTTAAGTTTAATTTTGAATTTTAATATTTCTTTGTTAGATTTTTTATAATTGTTAGTCCTTATTATATTTTTTTAGAACTTTAAGAATAATTATTGTTTTCTTTGAAGTTTCTTATTAATTGCGACAAACTATTGATTTTGTGGTTGAGTTTTTCTGGAGTGATATTCAGGTTGAATAATGATTCAGTGTGGATGCAATTGCATTTAGAGACCTCCGTTTAGTTCTCGATTACTTTGCTTTGAACTTTGGTTGAGCTAACCCTGATGAGTCATGATGTTGGACACTTGAGGATACTTCGTTTGATTGTCTGAACTTCCGACGACCTTCTTGAGATTTTGCGCGTATTGAAGAGGCAATATACCTTTTCCATTAGGTACCACTAAAACTATTATTTCTCACGCCTCATTCTAGTCCTGATGCTATGTTAGGAGCATACTGCTGCATCTGAGGTCCTACTGGCGTAGGCTCTATCTGCGCTTGTCTGATTACCTAATGTTTCTTATTCTTCACTTGCACATTTACTTCTTCCCCATATCAACTCTTTCTCTCACGCTTCTTATTTATGTATGTGATGAGCTTAGGCCATCAATTATTCAACTTCTTTTCCTCCCTCTTAGAAAAAACTTATCTTCTTTAAGAGAAGTAAGTTGCTTTTCTACCTCTTTTCTTCTTCTTCTTTTATTTTCTTATTTCCTTCTCTTTCATTAGGATAAACATGATACCACACTAACCTTGGTTCATCCATGCATGATAACATTTAGGATTGTTAGTCTCCCCTTTAGTTTTTTTACCTTTGAGATCCTTTTGGTGCTCTCTTCTCATCTTCAAACAAAAACCTAAAAAAAAATTAATAATGGTTGAAGTAGTCTCTTGTGTATAACCTTATTCCATGGGGGCACTTGTAGTCTTCTCATCTTGGGATAGTACAATCTTGTCTAGCCTGATGAACAAGTCTGATCATGAGATTATTTTCATAAAGAAAGTCATAAAAAACAGTTCTTCACAAAAATTACAAAAATATCTAATAACTTCAATGAGTTAGTGAGCTTATGCAATAATCTCTGGAGCCAAGTTTTGGGGATTTTCTCCTTACTTGGGTGTTCTTGTTCAATTATTCCATCTTGGAATGTAGTAACAAGTACACATTCCGTGGAAAATGACTTGAATTCACATTCTTGTGCCACACTCATAAAAACTTCTAAAAAACACTGGACAAAGAATAAACGTCTCTCCTTCGGGACTTTTTTTCTCGTCTCCTTCACTTATTACATAAGAACTTGCTCCTACTTGTCACTTTGTAAGACGGTAATGTACTCGTGCAGACGAGCCTGCAACACCTGAGCATTGACATAAGCAGTTCAAGCTTTTAAAACACAAGCCATCTTTCCACCCCTAGTTAGGGGAGCTAGGGCATCTCTGATCCTCATGTCCAGATGAGGTACGTAGGCAGCGGGTGTAGTGGTAAAAACATGAGTGTAAGTTATTAGTTAACTTAACTCAAAGTAAACAGAGTCACCACCACACTTTTATTTTATTCCAAGAGGAAAAGGAAAGAAGAGCGAATAAATCCTAATGAATCTAAAAGCAAAAGTGCTCAAAGAAACAAGCAAAGAACCGGGTAAGGGGATAAGTTACACAATTGGAAGGTTTTACACATCCAAAATGTCCGTGGTACTCCACGGGAGCCCTTTAAAAAATTTACTGCTTTTGGTTTGAAAAAGGTTTGTTAAATGAGAGTGGAAGGATGAGAAAAGAATTAATTTTTAATCTTTTTGTGTTTGGAGAGGTTTACCACCTCATGCATACGTACCCACAAAGTGCAATGCGAGATCAAAACCCCGTAGTTCGTGGTACAAATAGTGAAAATGAGTGATTATGATTAATTTTATTAAGTGGAGAGAATTTTTCATTTTCAAGTTGATGGCCTAACAAATCTACCATGAGAATGAAGGCATGGACTCATACATCATTATAGGGAGGGCGCCAACTTGGATAAAATCAACGATTATGCCACTAAACCCCCACGAATGACAAGAGACTCAATTACATCAAACTACAACCATGGAGATTGAGAGACTTGCACCCGACTAATGAATGATGACTCATAATCGACACTTTTTTTAAAGAAAGCAAACAAAAGTGCACAAAGGCACAAAACAATTTGAATGAGTTTGGTTCTTTTTATTTGTTTGAATTAAAGTCAAAATAATTAAATTCATTGATTTTTTTAAGAGAAAAGAAAAAGTGAAATTCACTTAACAAAAGTCAAGGTTTTATTTATTAAAGAAGGTGATAATTTTAGAAAACAAGAATCCTTTGAAAAAGAGAGAAGGTTTTGAAAATTAAAGAAGGGGTGGAGATGAAGGGACTATCCTGAAAAGAAATTAAGGAGATAAAGGAAGAAATATCTAACCAAACTTGATGATACTTCCAATTATATACATAAGAGTTTCATCTTTATAAGCCAGCAAATGGCCAAATAAAGGCAAATCTATCAACTTCATGAAGGTCAAAGCAAAGGAAGAGGTGTCCTAAAATCTAAGTCCAAAATCTCCATTCCAATGCCAAGGATAGTAACCATTAGTCCAAAAATTAAAGTCACAATTTTTTTAGAGGTTTAATCCTTTATGAATGTTTTATGTCCAAATGGACAAATGGAAAATCACACAATCAAAATAAGAGCAAGAAACTTAAATATGATATGGATGAATAAAGCATAATAAAAAATAAAAGCAATTAAAGTGCAAGAATCTAAAATATTAGTATAGTAGTAATATAATAATATTTACATAATAATAATGGTATGGTGAACTTAATCAACCACAGCCAAAAGTGTAACCAAAATCGAAAGGCAACCGGATCCACTTAGTATCTTACACTATAGCGATTAATTAAGTCAAATAGAATCGAATTCAATGAGGTTTGAAAGAAGATTGGGAGACCCAAAGCAACTACGCATCAAACATTCATAAGTCTCGATTATTAATGCAAAATAATCAAACCCTTTAGGATTACGCGACCAACAAGAGGTCCGGTCCATGAAAGTGAAAGTATCCAATTGGATTTTTTATTCCGAATTCGGGACAAGTTTAGGTCTATAATAAGCAACCACCAAGTAATTTACGAAGTAATTACCCTACAAATCGGGCCGGCCAACACCAATTAAGGTGAACAATTTTAGTGTTAATACATGCTAGAGAAATGATATAATTGATCATTTTCCGAAAACATGCCACACTAAAAGAAAAAGTGGTAACGGTCTAATCTTAATCGAGATTTAACATTAATTTATCAAAGACAACCTATCACAATTCCAAAGTATGGAGAATGATTCAAATGATCATATATCCATAGATTTGAAATAATGGATTAAGCTCTTCAAAAATCAATAATCTTCGAATCGGAGATCTCATCGACCAAAAGAAAAATAAGAATAAGATGAAGAGAAATATGGATTTAAAATTTATGATCCATAAAAAAAATACTAAAAAATATTTTTAAAACTCTTTTCAAAAATTATTTTCCAAAGTTCAGAAATCAATAAAAATAATCAGAGAAGAAAATAATTAAAAATGAACAAAATAAAGTGGAGTTAATGAAAAATTAAAAAAAGAAGAAGTAAAAGGAGGTGAGGTGATAGAAATAATGTTATGTGTTGTACCCCAAAATTTTCCTCCCATAATCAAAGCAATGTTCACAAGGTTCACAATTGGTCAAATGGATTGAAGGTTTCATCAGACAAAGCCTCCTCCTGAACAATGGATCCAGAACTAGGGTTTTGAATTTATCCAGGCTAAATGGACTTCCAAGGCCTCAAGTGAGCTTCATAACATCCCACATGTCTTCAAGAATCCCCATGTAAAGTTTGAGATCTTCCCCAATAAGTTTGATCAGTTAAATGTTCAGATATCCAAAAATTATTTAACTTGGTAAAAAAGTCAAACTGAGGTCAACTGTGGTCAACTTAAAGTTAAACTTCAATATTTTTTGCCAACATCAATATTATGAGGTAAAATCCATCATTTTATCAAGGATTGATCATGATTCATTAAGGAAATCTCAGATCATCAAGAATCAAGAAGTTTCTAAATTAAGATTTCACAGTAAAAGTCAACTGAACTTTGACCAGCCATAACTTTCACATGCTTCATAAAAAATTTCCCATACAAAGCTCATTTTGAAGGAAATTTAATTCCCTACAACTTTGTATCTCACAAGCCAATCCTAAAAATGCTTCATTTGGAAGGCATGAGCTAAAACATTATAGGTCCTTTTGAAAGTCAACAAAAAGTCAACTTTTCCAAAGCTCATAATTTGAAAATGGTAAAAGATATGGACATGGGACCAAAAAGGTTGTTTATAGGACTCTCTAAGCTTTCTAAAAAGTCCAAGAACACCTTCATAGCCTTAAATTTGAGGGAGTTGTGCCTTGTCAAAGTTGGGAAATTTTCAAGGGGTGTATGAAGCAAATAAGGCCTTAAATCCAAAATTTTCCAAATGGGCCCATGAAATTGCAACCCAATATCAAAGATAAAGTAATGCACGACCAAATACCATTTATTCTGATTTTTAAATTTTGTTTTATATTATTTTGGATTTTATTTATTAAAATTCAATTTTAATGAAAATAAAATATAAAAAAGTCAAATAATGGATCAAATATTGGTTTTAGAATGAATCTTATAACATTTAAAGTGATTGAAAAGGATCCAAATTCGTGCAAGACTTTTGAGGCATGAAGAGATTTGATTTTTTTCACATTTATGGCCATGGATTTCTTCACACTCAAGCAACCAAAATCCACAAACACAAAGCCCAATTTCTAACCTAAATATGTTCTACTATAAGTGCATAAGGGAAACAAAGCATAGGGGACAAAATTTGCAGAAAAAAGAGGCATCCTTGAACTCAAAATTTTCACAAAATAATCAATTTTCGATTCTGTATTTTTAACTACTTTCAAAGGTTTTCACGAATTGCAATTGCTTTATTGATATCCATTGATCATGTCTCAACTATCATAAGCATCAAAAATTGCATAAATACTCTTAATCGAATTTCATTTTGTGCGGTTTTCACATTTTTTCGATTCCTTGATTGTGCTTGCTATAAATCGTTATTGATGCTTTAAGATTGCTTAAAATGTGTCATAGAATATTTCTGGTTGTCTGGTCTTGAGTTCTATTGCAGGAATCGGTTTCCACCATGGCTAGGGTTTCAAGCTCTCGTTTAGGGCTTCCTTATTCAAACGACTTAAAGACCTTTGGATGATACCTTTAGATTGTATAGGTCATGGGGATACCTGTGATGCTATTAATTTTCATTATTGTGATGTTTATGTGATGTTCTTAAAAATATAGGTTTATCTGCCAAAACAAATTCACAAGAAAGTTGTAAAGAAAATTCGCAGGTATTTTTGCAAGTCTGGAGGAAGGAGACGAAGCAGATTTGGCGCGCTAGAATATTTCAAATATTTGTTATATATTTTATTGAATTAGTTTGATTAAATGAACAAAGGTGTGGTGGTAGCCTTATGGTAGCGCGCGTATCCTGTAGGATTGAAGGTGTGGGTTCGAATCCACCCCTTAGCGTGTTTTTTATATTTATTTGGTTATTTAATTAGTTCTATTATATAATGTTTATCCACCCTTTGTTGTTACCAGGTGCGTAATAGTCTAGTGGCTGGAGAGTTGAACTGGTTATCTTGAGGGCGTGGGTTCAAACCCACCCCCAAGCATTTTTTATATATGTTTGTTTTATTATAAGTTTATTTTATATATTATTTCTCTCCTAATAGTCTCACCTGTGTGCAAGTGTCCTAGTGGCTAAGAGCCTGGCATTTGAAGGCAAGGGCAGGAGTTCAAACCTTGGCCTCCACCTTTTGGTTCTTTTTCTTTTCTTTTTTTCATTTAATTATATATTTTCTTTTTAAAACCTTAAGTTTGTTAGTCAATTTGAAAACTCTTTTTTTCATATAACCTTATCATTTTCTTAAAACCTAAAAATATTTTCTAAAAGATCTAAAACCTTAAATTGTTTCTTTTTCAAACCTAAAAATTGTTTTTTTTCAAACCCTAAAAACCTTTCACCTTCTTTTTTATGTTATTCATAACCGACCTTATTAGTGCTGCTCTAATATTCTTTTTTTTGCTTCGCCATTATAATTATGTAAATATTTCTCACTTGTAAAATTTTTATATTTTTATTTTTCGCCATTTTTATTATGTAACTGCCCCTAAGCAATGAAATAGCATAGGAAATTTTATTTTTCTGCCTTTTAATTTTTGCCATTTTATTTTTTATATTTACTGTGTGGTTAGTAATTAGGGAGTGACAAAAATATAATTGTCCGCACCTCCTAGGTCGATCTATGATCGTTGTCTGCACCTCCTAGGGTTACCTCTCTTAAATTGCCTTTAAAAATGGTCAAGTCCCTCGAATATGGGGGTGTCTTAAGCAAAACCCTACAAAAAAAATCATTTTGTCCCTCCCCCGGTTAAAAGATCAAGTCCCTACGATGTTGCCTACCATGATCTTGTCCCTTTTGTTTAAAAGATGATAGTCCCTCCCAATTTCTAAAGACACCCTTCAAGTTGCCTTCGTTGACCGTACGATGACCCTACGCCCGTTCCTTAAACAAATCCAAGGTAATGACTACCTATTCCTTAATAATAGGGACAATCTTACCCTTGAAAGAACTTACAAGAACATGAAAGACTTAGTCTAGGGTAGGAACTCTAAGTTACTAGCTCACACCTTTAAAAATACTTTTCACACCTCACTATTTTCAAATATTTTCAAACAAAGGCTTTGTATACATCCATACGAGGATCATTACAAAGTACTTAGACAAATTTCTAAATACATATTACACTTTCTTTTTTTCAAAAAAATTAAGTGAGCTAAGTAACTAAGAGCCCAAGGATAACCATGGATTTTAAGGGTGCTAACACCTTCCCTTTATATAACCTACCCCCCGAACTCAAGTCTTTTAAAAATAGATATTTCCTGTTCTTTTATGTCCTTTCCACTTGGATAAAATAAAAATCGGTGGCGACTCTAGCTATCCACAACATATATAGAAATCCAGTTCTCCCACCGTGTTACAGTATGGATAGTAATGGACTTATCATATTAAGCCCAAACTAATACCATTAGTCTTTATAGAAAAAACAATTAAAAGAAAATAAAAAAGAAATTAAAAAGCAACTTCTTTTTCTTCCTCATGGCTTCCACGGTTTCTACACA
The DNA here is from genome assembly GCA_963966055.1 of Lathyrus aphaca. Taxonomy (NCBI): domain Eukaryota; kingdom Viridiplantae; phylum Streptophyta; class Magnoliopsida; order Fabales; family Fabaceae; genus Lathyrus; species Lathyrus aphaca. Next base: position 155,154,546 of record OZ014519.1, read on the forward strand.
CAAAATACCAATCTTCAAAATTTTGAGTTCTACTAAATCGGAACGACGACATTCGATCCACATATCATTGCGATTGTGAGACGGAGAGGATTCCAAATATGCAAATATAATTAACAGAGGATGCAAGAGTAGAGAGAAAAAGAGCTCCGAATAACCGACGAAAATTTTCAACTACCTTCAAAAATCAAATCAAGACTCCTCTTCAACTTCTAATCTCTTCCTCTTGTTGTTTTATCAAGAATTCCACTCTTAGAAACGATTTTTGGTGAAGATTTGAAGATTTGGTTGAAGCTCGAAATTGAAGCTTTAATGGAGTTTTTGGTGTTTTGAGAGTATTTGTGCAGATTTTTTGGAGGCTCTTCAAGCTTGCAAATGAATGAAAGGAGTGCTCTATTTATAGAATAATTGGTGGAGATTTAAATTGAAATTTTTGGTTGCGTTTTTGAATTAATTCTTATGTTTTTCTTCATGAGAAATATGTGATACATGCTGAATTGTTTTGCTTGTGTTATTGTTTCCTGCGTTTTGATACTGCTTATGCGTGTGTGAATTCAGCCTGGGAGAAATGGGAGCTGATGATGTGTTGCTTTCATGCGTGTAATGGCTTGGGTATACTCACATGTGGCTAAAATTGATGACATCTTATTTCCATAATGCCTGAGCGTGTATGTGAAGCTTCATCATCCTTTTTTCCTTTATTTTATTTAATATAAAACAAATAACAAGATGGGCCTAAAATGTGGGTTGAATAAAATGTGGAAATTAAAATGATGATGAATATTAAATTGGGTATTTGAAAAATGGAAAATAGAAATATGGAAAATGGTTAGAAATAGATGGATAGAAAATAATTGGATAATAGAAATATGGATGAGGTAAAAAAAAATGGTAGCTAGAAAAAAAAACGTATGAATCGGATAATGGATGAAGCGATGATTTTTTATTTTAAAATCAGAACTAAATTTGAATTTTCCACACACATGATAAATAAAATCAATCCCAAGCCACTGAACAACAACCATCAACTTTTAAATTTCTAAATCTTTTCAAATATATCTGAATCGGTCTCTGGAGAATAAATCCACAAATAAACCACTGATGAACTGATGACCACTCAATTAAGATAATCTGAGTCAAACTTCCCATGAATCACAACTCAATAAACCAGAGAATTTTCGCACACAACACAACTTAACATTGAACATGCGTCGCTTGAGAAATAGCCACTGGCACAAATAACTTGCAGTCGAAACAATCTCCTGATAGTTTGACCAGGATCAAGTCGAACTTCCATCTGAGTCGGATCATAACTAAACAACCACATTTTAATTGAAAACACTGTCGGCCTTTAAAAACCATGCAACTCCTGAAAGCACAAAGAAGAAGAAGAAGCAAACTAAAACATATTTTTGTATTTTGGTTAGTGATTAATAAACGTAAACAAATATAAAGCAAAAAATAAAAAAAAAACAACGGCAAGGGTGATCCCTTGTGAGATATAAACCTACACGCGAGAAGAACCGAGCAACCAGTGCGATCTTGTTTTGTATGCAAGATGCAGATGAAAATGCGAAAAAATCTTAGGGCAAAAATTAGGGTGTTACAGCTGCCCTTATTTAAGTTTCTTCAATATGGAGATATGAAGATTGACATCTTCATCTCTACAAGATGGGAGAGACTTAAATATAGAAAAACCCAATTTTTGTCCTAAGAGACCATTATATGATATGCAAACCCAAGATCTCTGTGGGGGTGAAAACGACCACCAGAGGAAAGCAAAAAGCTTGGGGACACAGATGAAAAATCCCGTTGGGGAAAACAATAGACACCAAAAGAGTTTACCAGGAAAATAAATCAATGGAAAGTTGACTCAACTTTGGAAAAATATGATATAATCAAGGTAAAAGGTTCAACGAGGATGAGTAAACACTCTGCTAGGGAATATCAACCAAACCAAGTATTCGAGTCCAAAAGAATGGAGGAATACCGAGTTGGAAAAGAATCATCAACTACCGGATTACTGGGTAGGAAATATGAAAACAATGGACTCAACTATCAATTTACTGGATAGGAGCAAAACACAGAGAGATAACCTCTACTACCTGTTTACTAGGTAGAAAAATATGTAGATGTTAAAAGAATTCTTAACTACCAGATTTACTAGGTAAGAGCACAAGCAATGAGCTTGATTAACTTGGTAATATTACCCACTATCTAATAAATGATAGCTTAATTCCAAAGTAATATTACTCACAAAAGGGGACCAAAGTTCAATCCTAGAACAAGTTGGAGAGAAACGGTCAAACAAGACTCGTCCTGAGGAGGAAAAATCTCAACTGGAGAAATTCCATCCAGATAATAAACTGGGGAGGAAACTGAATCTATATCATCCACGAGGAACAAAACTAAGTTGGGAATTTAGAAAGGATAACATTTTCTGCTTAATGGTCGACACTCTAAACTTGAGAGGAAGACAACACACACACTTTGTGGGGAAAATCCTAACCAAAGATCAGGGAACAATGATAAATCCAAGAATGCAAGAAAATGATGTTATGCATATGTGTATGAATATGCTGACAAAACAGATATAAAGATAAGCAACGGGTGACATAAACACCACAACAACCGGATACTCGGCTAATCCCAAGACAATAAGGTTGGGGAATCCTGCTGGAAATTCAACTTGGCATCCTGCAGGGGAACATCAAAATCGATCAAAGGAATAAAATCCTACTACAAGGCTTAACTCATATTGAGAAAACATATGCTATGGATCTAAACCATAAAGCAATCTTTAAGAATCAATGAAGGATAACATTAGAAATTCCACTCTGAGAGGATAACATGTTGGAGAAACACCAACAACATAAAATCTTCCACTCTTTGGGAAAAGAGGGAAATGTCCCTGTTAAACTCTGATAGGGATAAATATCTTCATAACTTTGTTTGGGGAAACAAGATAAAGATCTATCAGTGATGCAAATAAAGCATAGCCTACTGGAGTATCAATGAAAAAAATTGGTGATAAAAAAATTGAATATTGAGAAATGAATAAAATATGGAAATTAAACTGATGAGGCATATTAAATTGGGTATTTGAAAAATAGAAAATAGAAATATGGACAATGGTTAGAAATAGATGGATGGAAAATAATTGGATAATGGAAATATGGATGAGGTAAAAAAATGGTAGCTAGAAAAAAAACGTATGAATCGGATAATGGATGAAGCGATGATTTTTTTTAATTTAAAGCCATAACCAAATTTGAATTGTCCACACACATTATAAATAAAACCAATCCCAAGCCACTGAACAACAACCATCAACTTTTAAATTTCAGAATCTTTTCAAATATATCTGAATCGATCTCTGGAAAAAAAACCACAAATAAACCACTGATGAACTGATGACCACTCAATTAAGATAATCTGAGCCAAACTTCCCATGAATCACAGTTCAATAAACCAAAGAATTTTCGCACACAACACAACTTAACATTGAACACGCGTCGCTTGAGAAATAGCCACTGACACAAATAACTTGCAGTTGAAACAATCTCCTGATAGTTTGACCAGGATCAAGTCAAACTTCCATCTGAATCAGATCATAACTGAACAGCCACATTTTAATTGAAAACACTGTCGGCCTTTGAAAACCCTTTAACTCCTGAAAGCACAAAGAAGAAGAAGAAGCAAACTAACAAATATTTTTGTATTTTGGTTAGTGATTAATAAACGTAAACAAATATAAAGCAAAAAATAAAAAAACAACGGCAAGGGTGATCCCCTGTGAGGTATAAGCCTACATGCAAGAAGAACCGAGCAAACAGTGTGATCTTGTTTGTATGCAAGATGTAGATGAAAATGCAAAACAAACCTTAGGGCAAAAATTAGGGTGTTACAGCGGGGTAGGGCCCGTTCAAGCACTCTTTTATTTTCCCTACATTTTCCCCATTCTTTTCTTTTTCTTATCCAGTTTTAGTCTTTCTTTTTGCAGCAGCTTTCATTTCTTCAACCTTTGAAACATTTTCTTTGCAAGTGTGGATCCTGTCAGGTATGGCGGACGATCTGGGGTTCTAATACCTTCCCATGTCGTAACCGAATCTCGAACCCAGTTTCTTTGTGTAGTGGTAAAAAATGTGAGTGTAAGCTATTAGTTAACTTAACTCAAGGTAAACAGAGTCGCCACCGCGCTTTTATTTTATTCCAAGAGGAAAAGGGAAAAAGAGCGAATAATACCTAATGAATCTAAAAGCAAGAAAGCTAAAGACACACATCAGAGAAACAGGTAAGGGGATAGGTTACACAATGGGAAGGTTTTACGCACCCAAAATGTCTGTGGTACTCCACGAGAGCCCTTTGAAAAATTTACCGCTTTTGGTTTGAAAATGGTTTGTATGAAAGAGATTGGAGAGGTGAGAAAAGGAATGTTTTTTAATATTTTTGTGTTTGAAGAGGTTTAACGCCTCATGACTACGTACCCACAAAGTGCAATGCAAAATCAAAACCTCGTAGTTCGTGGTACAAAATTTGAAAAGAAACAATGAGTTGAATTGATTTTAAAATGTAGAGATAAGTCGTCATTCTTTAGCGAATAATTCCGCTAGAAAGAATGAATCATATCTAAACATATGAAAAGAAAAAGTGCACAAAGGCACAAAAACAATTGAGTGAGTTTTGGGTTTTTAAAGTCTTTGAGAAGAGAATTTCAATATGCTTACATGGATTAACATTTATTAAGAAGATAAAATGAAAAGGGAAAAATCGTTTGACCTAAGTCAAGGTTTGATTATGAAAACATTTGAAGTTTGAAAACAAAGAAGATTTGAAAATAGGGAGAAGATTTGAAAATTTAAGAAGTGGGAGGAGATGAAGTGACTATCCTAAGAAAATAAAATAAATAGATAAGGGAAGAAAGATCTAACCAAACTTGATGACATTCCAAATTATGAGCATAAGAGTTCCATCCTTATAAGCTAGAAAATGGCCAAATAAAAGCTAAATCCAACTTTATGAAGATCAAGGCAAAGGAAGTGTCCTAAAAATCTAAGTCCAAATCTTCGCTCCAAATGCTAAGGATAGTAACCAATAGTCCTCAAATTAAAGTCACAAGTTTTTTTAGAGGTTTAATCCTTTATTAATTTTTGTGTGTCCAAATGGACAAATAGAAAATCCATCAACAAATAATAAGGGCAAATAATAAACATGATATGGATGAGTAAAACTAAATAAGATAAAGGCAATAAAATGCAAGAAATTAAATGTTAGTAGCAAAAGAAATAAAAATATGCAAGAATCTAAAATATTAATAGTAGTAATAGTATAATAATATTCATATAATAATGGTATGGTGAACTTAATCAACCACAACCAAAAAGGAAAGTAACCAAAATCGGGGGCAACCAGATCCGCTTAGCATCTTACACTATAGCGATTAATCAAGGCAAACTGAACCGAATTCAATGAAATTTGAAAGGCGATTGGGAGACCCAAAGCACCTATGCATCAAAAATTCACAAGTCTCGATTCTTGATGCAATATGATTAACCACTTTGGGATTACGCGATCAACAAGAGATCCGGTCCACGAAAGTGTAAGTACCCAATTAGATTTTTATTCCGAAGTCGGGACACATTTAGGTCTATGTTAAGCAATCGTCGAATAATTTACGAAGTAATTACCCTACAAATGAGGCCGGCCACCACCAATTAAGGTGCATAATATTAGTGCTAATGCATGCGAGATAAACGATATGTAAATCGTTATCCGAATGCGATACCGCACAAAACTAAAGATGAATACCAAATTGAGCCGTACTTATGGTATTCTTCCATCCTTAAGTTCAATCACTCATCTTGGTGGATTCAAGCATGAAAATGTATCACTAATGCAAAGTACCTTAAATGAATTGAATAATCCACTTAAAGGTAGTTTTGAATTAATGAACATTAACTACTCTAATCTACACCCTAAGTCCATTGAAATTAAGGAGGAATTATTCCCAAAAATGCTTCCCAAGGTAAAAATAAAAGGGAGGAAGAAGAAGAAGAAAGAGGAACCAAAAAGGGGCTTGAAACAAGCCAAAAACACCATTCTGACTTGTGTTAACCGGTTAACCAATTGGTTAACCGGTTAACGCAAGCAGATTTTGGACAAATTGCGCTATTTTTGAATTGGTTAACCGGTTAACCAAATGGTTAACCGGTTAACGCTGTACCAGATGCTGAAAAATGTAGAAAATTCAGCATGATCCATTTTTGAAACCTTTTCTCAAACATTGGATGATCATGATCTGAATTTGCACGAATTTTAAAACCAAAATACAGTGGAATCCCTGTAATCAAACAACAAATAAAGATCCAAAGGATCTAGAAACAAAAGCACCAAAGATCTACATCTTGATTGTTGATGGTGAATATGGGTTTATGGAGGAAGATGAATTACCAAAAGCTTTTCTTCAAATTGAACCAACACAAGCTTAGATCTACTGAAATTGATGAGCAAAAGAATGAAAGGATGAAGGTTTAGCTCAAGTTAATCAAGAATTCAATGTGAATTCTTGATAACTTCAAAAGAAAGAAAGATGAGCTTTGTAGAATTTTGGTGTTGGGGGAGTATTTTGCAAGAGGTTTAGTGGCTATCAAAAGCTTGTGGAATGAATGAAATTGTGGTCCTATTTAAAGGCCTTAGGTATGGAAATTTGGTGGAATGGGGCTTGCTTTGGTAATTTGAATTTAGGTTTGGTAATTGGAATTTTGGTGGGAAATGGAAAAGAGTGGTGATTAGTGAGGGTTTATGGTAGGAAATAATCAAAGTGATGTAGAGAAATCAGAAACCAATGGATCTAGAATATTCCAATTAAATCAAAGATCTAAAGATGCTGAATTTGAATAAAAAATTCAAATTTCGCACTAGTTAACCGGTTAACCATTTGGTTAACCGGTTAACCAAGCTGAATTTTGAATTTTTTGTTCAAAAATAGCTGCTTGGTTGTTTCGGCCCGATTCTTGTGTACTTCGAAGAAATAAACACGTGAACCTTGGAGATCCTTTGAATGAATCAATTAACTTGGGAAATCCTTGATCTGATAATTTTGAATTATTTGCGGATCGTCTTCGACTTTCGTGAAATTTACTCGAGCTGCAGGACTGCTATTTTTTGGCATTTTTATATGGTTCCTCTTCCTGAAAAAAAAGGTTAGCAAAAGGAAACAAAATATTTTTGGATTTTGATTAATGGTTAGTAAACACAATCAAATAAAATAATTAAAGACAACGGTGATCCCCTGCGAGGCATAAACCTAACCCGAGAAGAACCATGCAACCAGTGCGATCTTGTTTGTATGCAAAATGCAGATGAGATGCAAAGAAATCTTAGGGCAAAAATTAGGGTGTTACAGCTGCCCCTATTTAAGTTTCTTCAATCTAGAGATATGAAGATTGACATCTTCTTCTCTACAAGATGGGAGAGACTTAAATACAGAAAATCCAATTTTTGTCCTAAGAGAACATGATATGAGATGAATATGATATGCAAGCCCAAGATCTCTGTGGGGAAAAAACGACCACCAGAGGAAAGCCAAAACTTGGGGGACACAGAAGAAAATCCTGCTGGGGAAACAAAAGAAAACATGAGAGTTCACCAGGAAAATAAATCACTGGATAGCTGACTCGACTTGGGAAAAGGTATGATATAATCAAGGTACAAGATTCAACAAGGGAAAGAATGAATACTCTGCTAGGGAATATCAACCAAACAAAATATTCAAGTCCAAAAATGGAGGAGTACCAAGTTGGAAACGAATTATCAACTACCTGTTTACTGGGTAGGAAAACAAAGGACTCGACTATCGACTTACTGGATAGGAGTAAAATAAAGATGGATAACCTCCATTACCTTTTTATTGGGTAGAAACAATTCTCAACTACCTGATTTACTGGGTAGGAGTAAAACAAAGAGGGATAACCTCCACTACCTTTTTACTGGGTAGAAACAATTCTCAACTACCTGATTTACTGGGCAGGAGCTTAAGCAAAGGGAACCAACTTCTATTACCTTTTTACTGGGTAAGAAGAAAGAACTCTCGACTACCGGATTTACTGGGTAGGAGTACAAGCAAAAGAGCTTGATCAATTTGGTAATATTACCCACTATTGATTAAATGATAGTTTAATTCCAAAGTAATATACCCAAGCTAGAGAAAATGTTGCCCACTATCAAACAATGATAGCTTAATTCCAAAGCAATATTACTCACAAAGAGGACCAAAATTCAATCAAAGAACAAGTTGGAGAGAAACGGTCAAACAAGACTCATCCCGAGGAGGAAATATCTCAACTGGGGAAATTCCATCCAGATAATAAACTGGGGAGGAAACTGAATCAATATCATCCATGAGAAACAAACTCAATGGGGAATTAGAAAAGATTCACACTTTCTGCTTAATGGTCGACACTCTAAACTTGAGAGGAAGACAAACACACGTACTCTTTGGGGAAAAATCTACACCAAAGAGCAGGGAACAAAGATAAATGCAAGAATGCAAGCAAATGATGCTATGCTTATGCGTATGAATATGCTTATGAATATGCTGACAAAACAGACATAAAGATAAGAAACGGGTGACATGAACACCACAACAACTAGATACTCGGCTAATCCCAAGGTAACAATGCAGGGAAACATGCTGGAGATTCAACTTGAAATCCTGCAGGGGAATATCATAAACCATCAAAGGAATAAAATCCTACTACAAGGCTTAACTCATGATGAGACAACATCTGCTAGGGATCCAATCCACATAGCAATCTTCAAGAAACACTAACAAAATCTTCCATTTTTTTGTGGACGGATGGAAATGTCCCTGCTAAACACTGATGGGAACAAATATCTTCATAACTCTGTTTGGGGAAACAAGATAAAGATCTATCAGTGATGCAAATAAAGCATAATCTACTGGATCATCAAACATTCACTCTGCATAGAGATATCACTCTACTGAGGAAAGGTAATAATCTATTGAGGATGGGGAAAAGCTTCCATAATCCTCTCTAGGGACAGAAGAATTCTTGATAAAAATCAAATTTTGCGAGGAATAATTGTCATACCACCCCTGCTCCATTTGGGGATAGAGTGCAAAACCTGCTGAAAATTACATAGGAACCTGCTGGAAACCAACACACGCAGACCTACTGGGGATCTGTGGGAAAGATCTATGGAGATCATTCATCACTGAAAATTCAGACTCACTTACTCATATGGGGATACCAGAAATTAACATCATAGCCAAAACACAGTTATGAGGGATTTTAAATCAATACCCATCATCAGGTAAAAGAAAACCTCTAAACTGACTGCTATATCAATACTTCTATTCAAGGATGCAATTAACTCATGCTGAGGAACAAGAGCTCGGCTGTGGATTCCCAATGCTTCTCAAATTAGAGATAGCTTGCTGAAGAAGAGATCAAAACTCAACTGGGAATTCTTAAGAACATCTCTTCCACAAATTCTTCTGGGGAAGCCACTAAGAACAAATATACAATCCCCGTTCATGCTTATTGTTAGGGAACAAAACATCAACCTATCAAGACTATTCAGGAACTTCGCATGGACACAACCGAATCAAACCCTGCTTTGGGAGAGACAAGCTACACACATCCAGACTTTACCATCCTTGGAATCACTATTGATATCTTTTGTTTGTTCACATATAAAAAAAATGTTTTTATAATCTTCAAAGATTAAATTTATTAAATTTGTTTCAAAAATCATCATCAACAATAAATTGAAATTTTGTAAACAAAAACAATATAAAGAGTTGCAAACAATTGGATAAAAGCTCAAATTCATTGATAGAATGGTAGTCAGCAAATGACATGACTCCATGGATCATTACAAGTTTGAAAAATGGTAAATACATGGAAAAAGGGCTACATTGAAATACAATGATCACTATTCTCCCTATCAACTTTGAACTCCACTGTGTCCGAAACTTCAGTCAAGGATGAGTGAATAAGAATCTTTGATGGGCACTTCTTCCGAGGGATAGATGTCGCTCCCCGGATTTCCATCCTGGTACAACGCGAAAGTGGCGCGGAAAAAAGAATAGAGTTGCCAGCCAGGCATTTTTATCCCGAAAGAATGGGAATGGTAATGCTGCACAAACCAGAAGAAAGAAGAGGAAGGACACAGGTCCTACGAACCAAAGAGACTGAGTTCGGGAGTCGGTTACGACCTAGGAAGGTATTAGCACCCAGATCGTCCGCCGTACCCGACGGGATCCACGCTTGCAAAAGAAACTGTTTCAAAGGGTGAGGGGATGAAAACTGCAGCAAAATAAAAGAAATGAAATGGAAAAGAAACTGAGAAAAGAATTGAATAAGAAAGCAAAGAGAAAAAATGTAGGGAAAATAAAGATTGTGCTCGAACGGGCCCTACCCCGCTGCCTACGTACCTCATCAGGATAATGAGGATCAGAGACGCCGTAGTTCCCCTAACTAGGGGTACTAAAAAGGAAATTGCTTGTGAATTAAAGGCTTGAACTGCCTATGTCAATGCTCAGGTGTTGCAGGCTCGGACGACGAGTGCGTTACCGTCTTGCAAAGTGACAAGTAGGAGCAAGTTCGCGGATGGAGCGAATGAGGTGAGAAAAGAATTCCCGAAGGAAAGACGCTTATTATTTGTTTTTTTTAGAAGCTTTTATGAGTGGAGTTTGCATAGGCAAGTGTACCTAAGTCTTACTCAATGGGATGTGTACATCTCACATCATCCCGAAATGGAATGCGCAAGAGGCACACCTATCTATGGGGGAAATCCCCAAAGCTAGTCCCACAAGTGAAGGCTTAAGCACACTGGCCTATTACCATTATTAAGTGTTTTTGTGGTTTTTGGTTAAGAAGTGTCTTTTAACGCTTTCTTTGTGAGGTACTCATGCTAAGACCTATCTACCACGAGTGATGACTCACACCTCGCCCCGAAATGGAACGCGTGCAAGCATCTCATAGCAAAGTCTCATGTCACATGAAAGCACCCAAACTTTATTAAGTGAATTAGAATTAAGTTTGAAGATGAGAAGAGAAAGAGAACCAAAGGAGCAAAAGGAAAAACTAGGGGGAAGTTTCTATCCTAAGTTAGCATGCATGGAGTTCCTAGGGTTTGTGAGGTCTTTCTAACCTAAAAACGATCTCAAGAGAAGAAGAAGAAGATAAAAGGAGAGATGAGAAAGGCCTAAGCCCAACAAGAAGATGTTAGTCCATATAAACAAAATGAGAAGAGATGAGAAATGGAGATGTGGAACTCAATTCCCACATCTCAAACTTACCATAGCCCCTGCAAGGTTAGTGTAACAACATAAAACCAAGGCATGAACCAACAAGTCAGAAGCTACACAAGAATATAGGCATGGCAAAGAGTTCACAAGATGATAAGCAAAGCAACACAAGATCATATTGAGATGATTGGAAGTGAAACAAGTGCAAAGAAGGCATGCTTAACACTTAAAGAAATAAAGCACATAAAAGAGACCCAACACCAAGACTCAAGGAGACTCAAACCCTATCCTAAGACCAGGAGCAACCCTATACCTCTAAAGTACCCCAAAAGATGAGGAGAAGTTGGCACAAGTGCCCTTCTAAACTTAAAAGAGACTATAAGACTCAAAGTATGCAAAACAAGGCAAGGTGAGGAAGAAAATACCCAAGAAAAAGATCCAAGCACCTAAAAAATCTACCCAACCAGAAAAGTACTCTACAAACACAAAGAAATGAGAATCCAAAAGGGTTTGCAAAAATACAGCACCAAACTAGGTCAATGAAGCTCAAGGATGCAAGGTATCACCATTTAGGGTTTTGAAAATTAAGGCACAAGTAACTCAAGCAAAGTCCAGCAAGGAAATTTGTGAAAAATCCAAGATAAATCATGAAGATAGTAGAGTGTCTTAGGATTTGAATTCAAAAAGAATGGGGTTCATAGCTTAAAGGATGAGAAAAATAGAAATTGGACAAGGCAGATTGGTCTATGAGAGTCCACAAGAAAGCAATGCTTAATGTTGAATTTATTTGGCCACGTGGGAGGAAAATAAAAATCTGGAAAAATTATGATAAAAAACTAGATGAATCAAGGAGTGCATATGAATTTTTTTGGATTTTTTAGAGTTAAGGAAGTATTTAAAATGGATCAAAAGCAAATGGAATAAAATTGGTAAAGAAAAAGAATAAAAATAAAGCTAATGGGCCAAGGGGGTGCAAGAAGTAAACACGTTAGTTCAAAAAAACAGCATGGACCTTGCGTGGGGGGTGTGGATAGCGCTGGGGGCTGAACCTTCTTCTTCATGAAGAAACCCTAAACTCTAACCACCATTAATGAACCAAACCCTAACCCTAACTTCATGAAATCTCAAACCAAGCCACGGCCGGCCATGAAACTCTCCAGAATATATAATCTAACATCACTAAACACAAATACATGCTTGGATTGGATTAAAACTCAAAGAAACTCAAGATATGAATGAAAATAAAATTGTCCATGAAACTTTAAATCACCATAACTTTGTCAATACTCAACCATTTCACAAACTACAAAGAGCATTGTAACCACCACAACATGAGGATTCTAAAACACACAACCAAATACATTTCTATGAGATTCGAAATTTGAGCATACCTAAGGTGGTGTTCCAAATTTGAAGTCAAGAATGGTATAAAGTGATGGCAAATGATCTCCTTATCCCCTTAGATGCAAAATAAATGCATCTAAGGCTTTGCAAACTTGTAAATCCAGCAATGTGCTTCCTTGTGCTTCAAAGCTTCTCAAATGGCCACTTGAACAAACTTCACTATAAATCTAGATCCATGGGTGCTTAATGATCCTTGAGATGAGAGGAGTATGAATGTGGTATTGGATTGAAGAAAGCTTGCCTAGATCAAAAGTTATGGCACAAAATGCAAATGTGCACAAGAAATGTGAAATGGATGATTCTTGAAGAATAATCCAAACAAATGGTATGGAAATGATCTATGAGTGATGAGGATTAAGAATCCAACAAGAGTTTTGTGAATGGATTCTTGTAGCAAGAGTTTGTGGAGAATAAGCAATTTTTCATAAAAGATGAGAATGAGAGAATGAGTGTGTGTTCTGGCTGCCTCTAACCCTAATTCTGATTGTTATGGAATTTATATGGCAATGCAAAAGGGTTAGAACAAATGCACGTGAGAGAGGGCTGATTTTTGTGAAAATGCAATTTTGGCCCAAGTGTGCCATAAGCATGCCAAGCTCATGATTTGCTGGCCTCTCTTGCATGTGCATTCACCATCCCACCAATGATTCCCAGCAAACAACTTCAGCCCTTGGATGTAAGCTATCACACCATTGCCATGCTTTGTGCAAATTCAAGGGTAAAATGCAAGTTTTATGGAACTTTTTCATGTGCATGAATTTTTCCACTTTTCTTTGAGCCAAATGACCTAAATGGGATGCATTTTGGTTGTGTAAACTTACTTTGGCCATAGCATAGCAAACTATCCATTTTTGAGCCTTTGTGCAAATGGCTTGGCCTTGAAACTTGGAAATTTGCCCTAAAATACCTAAATTTTCGGGGGCCATATCTCTCAAACCATAAATCCCATGAAAATGTACTTGTACTTTTTAAAAATGGCAGCCCTTACTCTCCAACTTTCATGTTTGGGTTGGGTCCATTTGAAGATTTTTTGATCAAGTTAAGGCCTTGTGAAGTTTAAGGTCAAAATAGCCAAAAATATTAACTTTTCCATGACCAACTTTGTGCACTTTTGCCAAAACCCCTCAAACCACCAAAATTCTTGTACTTTAAGATCACCCAACATCTTATAACATTGAATAGACCTCATTTGGCCAAAAAAATTGGGTTAGACCCCTTGGAATGACACAGTTGACTTTTTCTGGGCCCAGTTGACTTTCTGCTTCATCTGCAAGTAACTGAGGCAATGACTGACTTCCACTTGGAATTTTTCCATGAAAATTGACATGTAGGAACCTCTTATCATATAGAAAACATTGCCCAAAAGAGTTGGCCAAAATTATGAGGTTAAGGCTCTTGAAGCCAAAACCCTAATTTGGTTGCACTACTTAGGACCCTTGCATTGTCTTGAAACTTGTGATGATTAACCAATCTTCTGAGCTTTTGCAAGTGATCTTGGCCTTGCCAAAGGAGTCTAGACTCATCATAGGCCTCCCACAAATCCATTGGAACCCTTGTCTTGTCTTAGATGGCCTTCAACACCTCCCCAGATGGCCATATGCCTCATGCTAGGGCTTGATGCTTGTCATGCTTTATTTTTCTATGTTATAATGCTATATATATATGATATGCTTATGATGCAAATGGTGTATTATGATGCTTAAAATGAAGAGGGCAAATTTGAGGTTCTACAGCTGCCCCTATTCAAGCAACTGTTGATCTGAAAAGGACGATTGCTTCCGCTTTCGACCGTTCAAGATAAACTGTGGTTGAATACCCAAGAAAATGGAAATTTGCGCTCTGATGCAGAAAACAAGAAATGGGAAATAAACCCAATCCAGCGATGTTACAACTGAGCTGAGAGATGAGCAAACGAGCTCCTTCCAATGAAACCAAAGGTTCTGATGAAACATGAAACGGACAAGTCTTCTTGTGACCTGTGACGCCAGGTGCAGAAAGCGGACGAGTCCTTAAGAATCTTCAAAGTAACCTGAGATAAACGAATCTCCTTCACTAACCCTTACGCAGATAAGCGGAATAAGACGGACGAGCCTTCTTCGGATAACCCTTACGCAGGTTCCGGGGATGCATATAAGTCTGTGGGGATAGACATGCAGCTAGGATGGACGAATCCTCTTCGCGAATCCTTACGCAGATAAGCGGAATAAGACGGACGAGTCTTCTTCGGATAACCCTTACGCAGGCTCCGGGAATGCATATAAGTCTGTGGGATAGACATGCAACTAGGATGGACGAATCCTCTTCACGAATCCTTACGCAGATAAGTGGAATAAGACGGACGAGTCTTCTTCGGATAACCCTTACGCAGGTTTCGGAAATGGTTTTGACGTTTTAATCCCACCGTCAGGGTTTTCAACCTCTTCACGAATCCTTACGCAGATAAGTGGAATAAGACGGACGAGTCTTCTTCGGATAACCCTTACGCAGGTTCCGGAAATGGTTTTGACGTTTTAATCCCACCGTCAGGGTTTTCAACCTCTTCAATGCGGACGAGCATTGGAATGATCATCAAAGAAACACGGACGAGTGTCATAAGTCGACGATACGGACGAGTACCGGATGATGATCCAAGAAACAGGGACGAGTGCTTCTGATATTGATACGGACGAGTATCAGCTTATTCCAGACGATCTTCAAAAGAAAATACCAAACACGGACGAGTGTCGGGGCGTGCAGACGAGCACTAGATAAGTAGCAGACACAGACGAGTGTCGAAGGATGCGGGCGAGCAATCTTCAAAGGAGTAACAAGCACGTACGAGTGCTAAGAGATGCGGTCGAACATCAAATAAAGATGCGAGTACGGACGAGTACTGGCGACTTTCTTGGGGATATGCCTCAAATAAAGAGGAATCGAAAAATGCACGGACGAGTGCTGCAGGGATGCGGTCGAGCATCAAATAAAGATGCGAGTACGGACGAGTATTGGCAACTTCACTGGGGAAAAACTTCAAAGAACTAATAAACACGGACGAGTGCCGAGAGCTGCAGACGGTCATCAAATAAAGATGTTAGCATGGACGAGTGCTAGGAATACCTCAAATAAAGAGGAATCTGCTGAGGAAAAGGCACGGACGAGTGCTGAAAGAGGATGAGCATCAAATAGAGATGCGAGCACAGACGAGTGCCGCAAGGTGCTAATTCTTCTGGAGACTGCGGATGAGCAAACTGAATCATCAGATAAGTGTCTAAGAGTGCGAACGAACACTGAATAGCATCAACACAAGCAAAGGCTGATCATGCTGGGGAAGTAGACACTTCCACTCTGGCTGAGGAATGAAGTCCTGGCGGCCTGTGGGAGAAGATTCCAGCAACCTGTTGGGGACTCAAAACTTTTAACTCTGACGAAAACGAAGTGTTGGCAACCTGATGCTTGCCGGAGAAGCTTTCACTAGAAGAAAGACGACTCTGCGTGAGGTATACTTCGTTTAACTGCTTTGAACATCTGTTGAGGATCTGATCATCCTGCTCTGACTCCACTGGGGAGAATTTCCTCTTGCTCTGCTAGGGAAATCCCTTGGGAATGAGAATCCCGATGACTCTGTGGGGAAATGAAGTTACCTGCAACTCTGCTGAGCCAGGGGAATTTCTAGCGATTCCGTTGCGGATAATAAACTTCTGACAACTCCACTGTGGATGGGAGACTTCTACTAACTCCTGCTGGGGATTGACCCGACTTCTGGGGAGTGCAGGTGTTCAGATACCTGTTGAGAATAAGTCACTTGTAAATAGGCGCTCTGTCGGGGAAATACCTCTGCTTGGAGAATAACCCTCTGCTGCTTGGGGATACGGTGATAACCTGCTAATCCTGCAATAACAGAATACACACACATGCACCAAGATTGGTACAGCCTGATCTATTCATCTGCCGTCACCTGACACTCAAAGCGATGTTAAGTGTCCCTGCAATGTCGTTTTTATCAGTTTGAAAAAGCAACATGTTTCGCATGCAATGTTATTTGTCAAAAATTCAGGACATTTTTGTAAACAAAATAAACATAACACGGTGTTTGACTGAATATTCTTTTTATTGATTGGCCTCTGAATAGGCAAAATTTTACATCAGGAAGTAACCACCTGGAAAGAGGTAGCTACTGTAAAATTGAGAAAAGAAACTATCCTAATGGCAATGGCACGGCATTCCAAAGAGTTTCCTTCCTGCTATGACCGGCATATCCTCAAGACTTTTCGTTCCGTCTTCGACCTTCTGAAGAGAATGAGGGGGGCTGATCTCTACCCTTCTGATATGGTCAAGCTATTTGAAGCGGTGATGTGGTTCAGATAAACCGGAGCGCAGTTGTTCGCTTATTCCCTGATTTTGCGTGGATCGCCCTTTCGGGTTTTCAATCCACCGGGCTACCCTTTTTTGCCTGAGTTGTCCGATGTGGCTTTTCAACTCAGCGGGTGTACATTTTTTTTAATTTTTCCCTAATTTTTGCCCGAGCTTTTATTCTGTTTTTAGCTCGCTGGGATGCCCTTTTTTTGCCTGGACTATAATTCTGTTTTTGTGTCCAGCGGGTCTCTTATGCGAAGTATTTTTTAACTGCGTCCGAGTTAACAGGGTATTGGAAGTCCTCGCCATCCATAGTGGTGAGCATCAGTGCTCCGCCTGAGAATACTTTCTTCACTATGAATGGTCCTTCATAATTTGGGGTCCATTTGCCCCTGTGATCTGAACTGGGAGGAATGATCCTCTTGAGTACGAGCTCGCCTACTTGGTACTCCCGAGTACGTACTCGCTGATCGAAGGCTCGCTTCATTCTCCTTTGATAAAGCTGGCTATGACAGATAGCTGCTAATCTCTTTTCCTCAATTAGACATAGTTGATCGTATCGAGCACGTACCCACTCAGCCTCATCAAGCTTGACATCCATCAGCACCCGCAGTGAAGGGATTTCCACTTCAACAGGCAAGACTGCCTCCATGCCGTAGACTAAAGAGAAGGGGGTTGCCCCAGTCGACGTCCTGACTAACGTTCGGTACCCATGCAACGCAAACGGTAGCATCTCATGCCAATCTTTGTAGGTGATGACCATTTTCTGTACAATCCTCTTGATATTCTTGTTAGCTGCCTCTACCGCACCATTCATCTTTGGTCGGTAAGGAGAGGAATTGTGATGTTGGATTTTGAAGTCCCGGCACAGTTCTGCCATCATCTTATTGTTCAGATTAGAACCATTATCAGTAATGATTCGCTCGGGCACTCCATATCTGCATATGATATCTCTTTTCAGGAATTTTGCTACCACCTGGCGAGTAACATTGGCATAAGACGCAGCTTCTACCCATTTGGTGAAATAATCAATCGCGACCAAGATGAAGCGATGTCCGTTTGACGCCGTTGGTTCAATCTTGCCAATCATATCAATGCCCCACATGGAAAAGGGCCAGGGTGAAGACATCACATTCAGAGGATTTGGAGGCACATGCACTTTATCCGCATAAATCTGGCATTTATGACATTTTCTGGCATAGGCACAACAGTCTGCATCCATGGTGATCCAGTAATAGCCTGATCTTAGCAACTTTTTAGCCATTGCATGCCCTCCAGCATGGGTACCAAAGGATCCTTCATGCACCTCGTGCATCAGCAAGTCTGCTTCCGCTCCATCAACGCATCTGAGAAGTATCATATCGAAGTTTCTCTTATACAGGGAACCATCAGTGTTCAGGAAGAAACTGCCAGCTAGCCTTCTTAATGTCTTCTTATCATTGGAAGATGCCCCAGGTGGGTATGTTTGATCCTCCAAGAAGCATTTGATGTCATGGTACCAGGGCTTATCATCTTTGACAATGTCTGTTGAGCATACATATGCTGGCCTGTCAAGTCTGGATACTGCAATTTGAGGCACAAAATTGGCAGCTTGCACTTTGATCATGGATGAAATGGTAGCTAGAGCATCTGCAAACTGATTTTCGTCTCGAGGGATATACTCAAGCTTGACTGTTGTGAAGAAAGTCAACAACCTCCTTGTGTAGTCCCGATAAGGTATCAGATGATCTTGGTGCGTGTACCATTTGCCGTTGGTTTGATTAATTACCAGAGCTGAATCTCCGAACACAGTCAAAGTCTTGATCCTGAGGTCAATAGCTTCCTCAAGACCCATAATACAAGCTTCGTATTCAGCTTCGTTGTTAGTGCAGTTAAAGGTGAGTTTTGCCGAGAAAGGCATGTGAACTCCCTTAGGTGTAATGAGTACTGCACCAACACCACGACCATTCATATTAACAGCCCCATCAAACATCATAGTCCATTCTTCTTCTGGGTCAGGCCCTTCAGTATGAATAGGCTCTTCATGATCTTTTGCTTTTATGAACATGATGTCTTCATCAGGGAAGTCAAATCTCATAGGCTGGTAATCATCAATGGGTTGCTCAGCTAGATAATCAGACAATACACTGCCTTTGATAGCTTTTTGGGATGTGTACTGAATGTCATATTCTGTGAGAATCATTTGCCATCTCGCAACCCGTCCGGTAAGTGCTGGTTTCTCAAATATATACTTGACTGGATCCATCTTGGAGATCAACAAGGTGGTGTGGGTCAACATATACTGCCTTAGTCGGCGAGCAGCCCACGCTAAAGCACAGCAAGTTTTCTCGAGCAGTGAATAACGTTGTTCACAGTCGGTAAACTTTTTGCTTAGGTAGTATATTGCATACTCTTTTCGACCAAACTCGTCATGCTGGCCCAACACACACCCCATTGACTTTTCTAATACTGTCAAGTACATGATCAGAGGTCTTCCTCCAACTGGAGGCATAAGGATCGGAGGCTCCTGTAAGTATTCCTTAATTTTGTCAAAAGCCCTCTGACAGTCTTCATTCCACCTGACCGTTTGTTCTTTTCTTAATAGCTTGAACAAGGGCTCGCAGGTTGCTGTAAGATGAGATATGAACCTTGAAATGTAGTTCAATCTTCCTAGGAACCCTCGAACTTCTTTCTCAGTTTTTGGTGCAGGCATTTCTTGAATGGCTTTAACTTTGTCAGGGTCAACTTCAATCCCTTTCTCACTTACAATAAATCCCAGCAGCTTACCAGATCGTACCCCGAATGTGCATTTGTTGGGGTTTAGCTTCAATTGGTACTTCCTCAGACGCTTGAATAACTTCAACAGATTTACCAGGTGGTCTTCTTCTGTGAGGGACTTGGCAATCATGTCATCCACATAACATTCAATTTCTTTGTGGATCATGTCATGGAATAATGTTACCATAGCCCGTTGATAAGTGGCACCAGCATTCTTCAGTCCGAATGGCATCACCTTATAACAGAATATGCCCCAGGGTGTGATGAAAGTTGTCTTCTCCATGTCTTCAGGTGACATTTTGATCTGATTGTATCCTGAAAATTCATCCATGAAAGAGAACACCGAGAACTGAGCCGTATTGTCGACCAATACATCAATGTGAGGTAAAGGGAAATCATCTTTTGGGCTGGCTCTGTTCAGGTCCCGGTAATCTACACACATCCTCACCTTGCCATCTTTCTTTGGCACTGGAACAATATTGGCTACCCAAGGTGGGTAACTGGTCACGGCAAGGAACCCGGCGTCCCACTGTTTCTGTACCTCCTCTTTGATCTTCATCGCCATGTCAGGGCGAGTTCTTCTCAGTTTTTGCTTAACAGGAGGACAGTTTTCTTTTAACGGTAGTTGATGCACAACTATGTCTGTATCCAACCCTGGCATGTCCTGATATGACCAGGCAAAGATGTCAACGTATTCACGCAACATTTCAATCAACCCCTTCTTAACTTCAGTCTGCAAGCTGGCACCTATCTTGATTTCCTTCTTAAACTCTTCTGTGCCGATGTTGATAACCTCGATTTCCTCTTGATGAGGCTGAATAACTCTTTCCTCTTGCTTCAACAACCTGACCAGTTCTTCAGGGAGTTCGTAATCTTCCTCAACCTCTTCATCAGCTTGGTAGATTAGATTGTCGAAGTTATGCTCAGTCATAGCAGGAGAGTTGTCAATGGAATCCGGTTGATCGACACTGCACAAGTGATGTGCTCATTCAGAATCTGTTTAGAGAAAACACACACCAAAAGCAAGAAAGAAAAACACATTGCCATTTTCTTTATTTGTGCAAAAAAATAAAATTGAAAGAAAAGGAACGATTTTGATTGAAAAATGTCCTTTATTTATGACAAATAAATGCTTTCAAAACATGGAGGCCCATACAATGGATCCTTGTACCTTGGGCAGAGTACAGGATTTGACATGCAGTATGTAGAAAAAAAAAGACAAATAACAATTACTTTGTGATCCAGGTGACTTCGACGATGTCTTCAGTAGACCAATTGGGCAGCTCCTCTCCTGGTGCACACGGGCGGATCCAATTATCTAGATCGAACTCGCTATCTCCGTCTTCACTGGTAGCACAGATATGATTGCGGTCCAATAACCCAGCACTAGTAAAGGTAATGGTCTTGTTGTCTAATGAACGGACGAGCCCATCAGGCTGATACCCAAGCCCGAACTTGTCTTCCTTCTTTTCCAGTTCCAGCAATCTTCCCCAGCCCTGGGCACTACCTGATCGCACAACCTCCTTGGCCTGCTTGTAGGAGGTAATGGACGTACTTTCTTTATCTTCAGCTTTACTCAGAGGAGACAGGGAACTAACATTCACTGCTTCGAATGCCTGACACAGGGTTTCATGAATTTCACCATCCATCTCCACGTATTTGAATGTAGATAGATGGCTCACAAATATGTCCTCTTCACCGCACACAGTCACAACTTGACCATCCGCTACGTACTTGAGCTTCTGGTGCAAGGTTGACGTCACAGCCCCTGCAGCATGAATCCAGGGTCGACCAAGCAGACAACTAT
Organism: Lathyrus aphaca; assembly: GCA_963966055.1. Taxonomy (NCBI): domain Eukaryota; kingdom Viridiplantae; phylum Streptophyta; class Magnoliopsida; order Fabales; family Fabaceae; genus Lathyrus; species Lathyrus aphaca. The sequence continues at coordinate 155,176,121 of OZ014519.1, forward strand.
AAGCAGGTTGGATGTCCATCACGTAGAACGTGCTTTTAAACACTTGCGACCCAACCTTGATTGGCAACTCAACCTCTCCAAAGACAGACCTTCGAGAACCGTCGAAAGCCTTCACCACCAAATCACTTGGCCTCAAAACAACCCCTTCCACATTGAGTTTCATTAACGCCTTCTTCGGCAAGACATTAAGAGATGACCCAGTATCAACCAGGACATGAGACAGCACAGCCCCTTTTCATTCAATTGTGATGTGGAGAGCCTTGTTATGATTCCTCCCTTCAGTAGTAAGGTCCCTATCAGTAAAGCCCAGACCATGGCTCGCATTTACACTTCCCACTACAGCTTCTAACTGATTCACGGTAATCTCCTGAGGAACATACGCCATCTGCAACACCTTCAGAAGGGCTTCTCTATGAGCCGGTGAGCACATCAGCAGTGACAAGATAGAGATTTTGGAGGGAGTTTGATTTAGCTGCTCGAATACCTTGTAGTCGCTCCTCTTAATAATCCTCATGAACTCCTCCATTTCCTTCTCGAAAGTACTTTGACCAGTAGCGGGAGTGGCATTATCGTCAGTTGTTATTTGTTTCCCTTTGGCTTTAGCAGAAGCCTCAGCATCAGTGTCTCCTCTCAAAGTCTGGGGAGCGAATAAGCGACCACTCCTCGTGAAACCTCCACTTCCCCCAACATTCACCACAACTGGGTCCATGGTTACTGTCTTATTTTCCACTTTCTGTCCTCCGACATACACTTCTGATCCGTAATGCCACGGAATAGCCTTCTCATCTGAATACGGAATAGGTCCAGGCACCGTGATGGTGACGGGACTTACTTCCGGGACATAAATAGTAACCGGATCTCTTTGCGCTGGCATTTCAGCAGGATCATAGTATATGGTCACTGTTGACACTTCATCAGTCCTCTTATCGACCCTGTCGAACTGTAACAGCCCATCATCCATCAGTCTCTGTAAACCAGTCTTCAATCTGTCACAACCATTCTTCGACTCAACACAGTCTTCGCAATCAAACCCACAACCCGGGAAAACCTGACCCTTCACCAACCTCTCCTTGACCAGCAACAAGGAGGTCTTCACTTCTTCAACCTTCTTCACCAAGTTCAACCTCTCCTCCATCTCAATAGCATTAACCCTGGCTCCCCCATGATTAGGGATAGGGTTATTCGTGACATTCGGAGGTGGCGCGAAATTGATTGCTTTGGAGTCGATCAAATCCTGAACTTTATAGTGCAAAGCCCTGCACTTATCTGTTGAGTGCCCGGGTGCCCCAGAATGGAAAGCGCACCGAACATTGGCGTCGTAACCTGGAGGAAGAGTTCCAGTAGGTGGAGCCAAGGTCCTCAGTTGAATTAAGTTCAATTCCAACAATCTCTGGAGTAAAGTTGTGTATGTCATTGGGATCACATCAAAAACCCTATCAGCTTGGCGTGGTTGCCTCTGCTGATACGGTCTCTGTTGATAGTTGCGCTGCTGTTGTTGCTGAGGCTGTTGTAGAGCCTGTTGAGCTGATTGAATTGGTGTAGCGGGAATTGTGACTGCAGCTATCTGATTGTATTCTCGTATATAACCTCTGCCTCTGCCTCGGCCATATACTGCGTTAGCTTCCCCTTCTCTTCTTCTAGGAGGTCCGCCAAAGGCTTTCCTCGCTCCCCCAGAGCTACCAGCAGTATTAGGGTCTTGAATCTTCCCTGTCTTTAATAGAGTCTCAACTCTCTCTCCAGCAATCACTATATCATTGAACTTGGTGGCCGAGCTAGATGCCAACCTCTCTAGAAAAACACCTTGGAGAGTGCCCATAAACATGTCGGCCATTTCATCCTCTAAGAGAGGTGGTTGCACCCTGGCAGCTAACTGGCGCCACCTCTGGGCATATTCTTCGAAACTTTCTTTTGCCGCCTGGGTCATGTGTTGCAACTGCGTGCGCTTCGGAGCCATGTCCATGTTATATTGATACTGCCTCACAAAGGCCTCGGCTAAACCCTTCCAGCTCTTGATATTGACCCTATTGAGCTTCATGTACCATTCAAGAGAAGCTCCCACCAAGCTATCCTGAAAATAATACATCCAAAGTTTCTCATCATCTGTATGAGCGGCAATCCTCCCGACAAACGATTGCAGATGGGTCTTCGGGCAAGTAGTGCCGTCATACTTCTCGAAGGTAGGAACTTTGAACTTATACGGAATCCTGACTCCCGGAACCAAGCCCAAGTCTGTTATGTCGAATCCCAAAGAACTTTGGGACTGAATAGCCTTGATTTGCCCAGCCATCTCTTCAAACCTCTTGTTCATCTCTGCTCCTTGACCTTCAGCCTCATCAAGCAGAGTGAACTGGTCGTCTTGATGGTCTACCTGAATGTTGTGTAACCCATCGTTGATTATTGTCATTCCTGGCTGTGTAACAGGAGGTTCGACCTGACGTGCGCCCGCACCGGTACGATTGTCAACAGTAGCAGCAGCCGCAGTGTTCCTATTCTGATTCTCAACCATCTCCCGCAGGCGCTCTTGGGTCTGCCCCATGCCGACCATTAGTGTCATAAAATTATCCATCCTTTGTCTCAAATCTGTCAAGTCTGCTTGTAACTGGTCCATGACTCGCTCTCTGTTAATCTTGGTTGGATATCTGTGTACTGTTGGTTGCCCCCGAACTTTTCGAGGAGCTATAGTGCCTGAAACACAAAACACGTTAGTAACCGAGACACTACCTGCAAAACAACAAACAGGTTATATGGATGCAATGTAGTTGTTTATGTTTCCAATCACAAGTCATTTATGCCCCGGTCCCGGTATTTCAGCAAAGAAAACCAGATGGGCACTGATCCTCGACTTCCAGGAACCTTCGCGAGAGACCACATTCAAACCACAACAGCAAGCGAACCAAGAAATAATGGAAAAAACCATAACATAAATCAACCTATCAGGCAAATAACACAGAATTCCCCGTAGGGTACAAGTCTTTACAAAGGAGAAACAACCAACTAGGACTCCTACAACATGCCTGTAGGTAATCCAGATACAAGAAAAGTAAACTAAGAAGCAGAACCAACGCCTAAGGACCCTGAAGCTCCATCACTAAACCCCCCATCAGATCTTACCTTCTTGACTCCCGCCATCAACTTTAGGTCTTCAATCTCTTTAAGTGCTGCTTCGAGGGCTTGTTGACTGTCTGCGAGTTGCTGAGTCTTTTCTCTGCGAATTTTGTGGACTTGCTCCACCTCTTCCTTTTTGTAAGTCATCTGGGTTTCAAAGAACTCTTCTTTTTCTTTATATTGCTTCAGCTCTTGCTCTCTTTGTCCCTTTAACCAGACAATAGACTGACGAGCATCTCTGAGGATCTTTGACTTCTTCTTGCGCTCAACTTCTCTTTGGGCTTCCATCATCCCCAATCTGCGGAAATGTGCTTCTCTACCTGCAAAGTCCTTCTCCTTAGCCTCTAAAGTCGTTTGTATCCTCAGCAACTTCTCTTCAGCTTCAACCTTGGCCCTGTTGGCTTGGTGATACAGGCTTACCATCTCAGTATTTTCAACTCTAACTGCATGTAGCTGGGCTTCTAACTTCTTGAATTCCTCTAGAGGCACAGTATCAATGGACTCAGCAACTGGGGGAACTGGTGTTGAAAATGGTAACAAAACTCTTCTAGCTCTGTCTTTCAACCAAGCTTCGTACTCTGGGAATGTTTGATTGTTACACTTCCCAAAGCTAGCTATCCCTTCTCCCTTAATGCACTTCCAAGCTCCCGCAACCTTCCTCACTAAGGGCATATTATCTTTCACTGAGAAGTAGAAAATTGGGGTCAGTTTCAAATCTTCAGGCACCTCTCTCAAAGCGTATCCCAATTGTCTTCTTAACAGGATTGGATTGTAATTAATCCCTCCAGTTATTCCCAACAAAGGCACACTATGATAACTCCCGCAGCTAGTGATGAAACGTGCACCTTGCAGCCTTTGAGTGAACCATCTAACATCTTTAGCTAGCAACTTTTCCAGCTTCTGAGCCCATATCAAACTATGGTCACTAAACACTCCCGTACTAGGCAAGTGCCGCATGAACCACATGTGAAATAACGGAGCGCAACAACGGACCAAACCTCCCCTCTTCTTCTCAGTTTTGTAATGAACTGAGTAATACAAATCCCCGAGTAAGGTAGGCACTGGATTCTTCAGCAAAAAGAGATGTATGGCGTTTATATCTATGAACTTCTCCATATCAGCAAACAAAATGATGCCATAGATAGACAGAGCCAAGATGGCACACACAGCATCCCATTCCTCTTCAACAGCCAATTCTCCTGCTTTCTTCACCAGAGCCTCCAAAGAAAACCCGGACACTCCTCCTTTGATAATGGTCAAAGACTTCACAGTAGAAGGACTCAAATAAAGAGCCTCAGCAATAGCCTCGGGTGCAGGTCTACTCATCTCAGAATTGAAAGGAACCTGATCTCGAACCGGTACACCCAGGATCAAAGCATACTCCTCCAGCATAGGGCCCAACTGAAAATCAGGAAAGGTGAAGCAACGAAGCTGTGAATCATAATACTGAAGCAATGTATGAATGGCACTCCTCTCTGAAGGATCCAGCTCTATCACCACATCAAGAATACTCCCATAAGCTTTTCTGAATCTCTCTACCTGGTTGGGTGTAATCAGCTTTATCATCTTTTTCAACAAACCAACCTTGATATCAAAGAACTTGAAATGAATATTCTGCTTGCGAGGATCTTCCATCTTTAAAGAGAATACCGGAACCGGAAGCAGAGAAATGAACCTGAATGAAAACAAAAACAATGATTAATGATGCAATGATGCAATGCAGATGCAAATGCAAAGACACATGGCCATCTGAGACTGTCTGGAATCTGGACACTGACAAAGGCCCCTCTGAATAACTTGACAAACTAAAAGTCCACTGAGTCACACTCTCTGATAATCACAACTCTCTGAAGAAGATCTCAAGACCACAGTATCAAGAATACCAGAACAAGAAAACTAGATCTCCGGAACTGTATCATAATATGAACTGCACTGGTAACAAGGGTATGATGAGGTCAAGGGTTCCTGCAAACCTGTAAACCCATCCCCAATCTCACAGGTGTGCTCCGGGTCAAACATCACGGACTCTCAAAGCCGAATAGCAATAATACTTTCACCATTTCCGAGAAATGGCTCATGACCAAATCAGGGAAACGGTTAGGCATTATGTACTACGCAGGGAGGCCTCAGCTGAGTCCGGGAAAACAAGCATCCCTTATAAGTCCCCAGCTTCGAGCGCTGAAATCGAGAAACAATAGTACATTCAGCCCGTAGGATACAGTACTAATGTCATACGACCAGATGCTTTGACTGAGTTCCTATAAGAGAACCAGGCCATCCTATGCGAGTCCCCAGTGGACCCTCGGGTGCGAATGGGTTTGCCACAAAATGTGGTCTGCCACTGCCACCACTGGAGAGGGTTGTTTCCACAAAGGTTCTCAATGATCGGTCCCCAGATGCACATAACTATCAAGGTCCTATCCCGAAGTGGAGGAAATCCCCACACAAGATATTTCCAAGACGGTCGCAATCTGGGCGTGAAACACATCGCCACTCATCATGCCACATGTGAGTACAATATGTCCACTCTAATCCTAGGGTGCACTCAAGCCGGGTACTTGGCTTATCTCTCAGAAATAGTATCACCCGAGCCCACCAAACAGAAAACCAGTCCAGACAGTCCAGTATGATATATATGATGCGGAAAATAAATACTGAAAACTGTAAATAAAGCTGTAAATAAAGCTGTAAACAACAATAAAATACAACAAGCCACAACAAACAAACATCACCCAATGAAACAGAACCACACAAGCGCTAGGAGAGACTCACAGGGGAACCAGAGATTCTGGGTTCGTAATCCCCAGCAGAGTCGCCAAGCTGTCGCTCCCCGGATTTCCATCCTGGTACAACGCGAAAGTGGCGCGGAAAAAAGAATAGAGTCGCCAGCCAGGCATTTTTATCCCGAAAGAATGGGAATGGTAATGCTGCACAAACCAGAAGAAAGAAGAGGAAGGACACAGGTCCTACGAACCAAAGAGACTGAGTTCGGGAGTCGGTTACGACCTAGGAAGGTATTAGCACCCAGATCGTCCGCCGTACCCGACGGGATCCACGCTTGCAAAAGAAACTGTTTCAAAGGGTGAGGGGATGAAAACTACAGCAAAATAAAAGAAATGAAATGGAAAAGAAACTGAGAAAAGAATTGAATAAGAAAGCAAAGAGAAAAAATGTAGGGAAAATAAAGATTGTGCTCGAACGGGCCCTACCCCGCTGCCTACGTACCTCATCAGGATAATGAGGATCAGAGACGCCGTAGTTCCCCTAACTAGGGGTACTAAAAAGGAAATTGCTTGTGAATTAAAGGCTTGAACTGCCTATGTCAATGCTCAGGTGTTGCAGGCTCGGACGACGAGTGCGTTACCGTCTTGCAAAGTGACAAGTAGGAGCAAGTTCGCGGATGGAGCGAATGAGGTGAGAAAAGAATTCCCGAAGGAAAGACGCTTATTATTTGTTTGTTTTTTTTAGAAGCTTTTATGAGTGGAGTTTGCATAGGCAAGTGTACCTAAGTCTTACTCAATGGGATGTGTACATCTCACATCATCCCGAAATGGAATGCGCAAGAGGCACACCTATCTATGGGGGAAATCCCCAAAGCTAGTCCCACAAGTGAAGGCTTAAGCACACTGGCCTATTACCATTATTAAGTGTTTTTGTGGTTTTTGGTTAAGAAGTGTCTTTTAACGCTTTCTTTGTGAGGTACTCATGCTAAGACCTATCTACCACGAGTGATGACTCACACCTCGCCCCGAAATGGAACGCGTGCAAGCATCTCATAGCAAAGTCTCATGTCACATGAAAGCACCCAACCTTTATTAAGTGAATTAGAATTAAGTTTGAAGATGAGAAGAGAAAGAGAACCAAAGGAGCAAAAGGAAAAACTAGGGGGAAGTTTCTATCCTAAGTTAGCATGCATGGAGTTCCTAGGGTTTGTGAGGTCTTTCTAACCTAAAAACGATCTCAAGAGAAGAAGAAGAAGATAAAAGGAGAGATGAGAAAGGCCTAAGCCCAACAAGAAGATGTTAGTCCATATAAACAAAATGAGAAGAGATGAGAAATGGAGATGTGGAACTCAATTCCCACATCTCAAACTTACCATAGCCCCTGCAAGGTTAGTGTAACAACATAAAACCAAGGCATGAACCAACAAGTCAGAAGCTACACAAGAATATAGGCATGGCAAAGAGTTCACAAGATGATAAGCAAAGCAACACAAGATCATATTGAGATGATTGGAAGTGAAACAAGTGCAAAGAAGGCATGCTTAACACTTAAAGAAATAAAGCACATAAAAGAGACCCAACACCAAGACTCAATGAGACTCAAACCCTATCCTAAGACCAGGAGCAACCCTATACCTCTAAAGTACCCCAAAAGATGAGGAGAAGTTGGCACAAGTGCCCTTCTAAACTTAAAAGAGACTATAAGACTCAAAGTATGCAAAACAAGGCAAGGTGAGGAAGAAAATACCCAAGAAAAAGATCCAAGCACCTAAAAAATCTACCCAACCAGAAAAGTACTCTACAAACACAAAGAAATGAGAATCCAAAAGGGTTTGCAAAAATACAGCACCAAACTAGGTCAATGAAGCTCAAGGATGCAAGGTATCACCATTTAGGGTTTTGAAAATTAAGGCACAAGTAACTCAAGCAAAGTCCAGCAAGGAAATTTGAGAAAAATCCAAGATAAATCATGAAGATAGTAGAGTGTCTTAGGATTTGAATGCAAAAAGAATGGGGTTCATAGCTTAAAGGATGAGAAAAATAGAAATTGGACAAGGTAGATTGGTCTATGAGAGTCCACAAGAAAGCAATGCTTAATGTTGAATTTATTTGGCCACGTGGGATGAAAATAAAAATCTGGAAAAATTATGATAAAAAACTAGATGAATCAAGGAGTGCATATGAATTTTTTTGGATTTTTTAGAGTTAAGGAAGTATTTAAAATGGATCAAAAGCAAATGGAATAAAATTGGTAAAGAAAAAGAATAAAAATAAAGCTAATGGGCCAAGGGGGTGCAAGAAGTAAACACGTTAGTTCAAAAAAATAGCATGGGCCTTGCGTGGGGGGTGTGGATAGCGCTGGGGGCTGAACCTTCTTCTTCATGAAGAAACCCTAAACTCTAACCACCATTAATGAACCAAACCCTAACCCTAACTTCATGAAATCTCAAACCAAGCCACGGCCGGCCATGAAACTCTCCAGAATACATAATCTAACATCACTAAACACAAATACATGCTTGGATTGGATTAAAACTCAAAGAAACTCAAGATATGAATGAAAATAAAATTGTCCATGAAACTTTAAATCACCATAACTTTGTCAATACTCAACCATTTCACAAACTACAAAGAGCATTGTAACCACCACAACATGAGGATTCTAAAACACACAACCAAATACATTTCTATGAGATTCGAAATTTGAGCATACCTAAGGTGGTGTTCCAAATTTGAAGTCAAGAATGGTATAAAGTGATGGCAAATGATCTCCTTATCCCCTTAGATGCAAAATAAATGCATCTAAGGCTTTGCAAACTTGTAAATCCAGCAATGTGCTTCCTTGTGCTTCAAAGCTTCTCAAATGGCCATTTGAACAAACTTCACTATAAATCTAGATCCATGGGTGCTTAATGATCCTTGAGATGAGAGGAGTATGAATGTGGTATTGGATTGAAGAAAGCTTGCCTAGATCAAAAGTTATGGCACAAAATGCAAATGTGCACAAGAAATGTGAAATGGATGATTCTTGAAGAATAATCCAAACAAATGGTATGGAAATGATCTATGAGTGATGAGGATTAAGAATCCAACAAGAGTTTTGTGAATGGATTCTTGTAGCAAGAGTTTGTGGAGAATAAGCAATTTTTCATAAAAGATGAGAATGAGAGAATGAGTGTGTGTTCTGGCTGCCTCTAACCCTAATTCTGATTGTTATGGAATTTATATGGCAATGCAAAAGGGTTAGAACAAATGCACGTGAGAGAGGGCTGATTTTTGTGAAAATGCAATTTTGGCCCAAGTGTGCCATAAGCATGCCAAGCTCATGATTTTCTGGCCTCTCTTGCATGTGCATTCACCATCCCACCAATGATTCCCAGCAAACAACTTCAGCCCTTGGATGTAAGCTATCACACCATTGCCATGCTTTGTGCAAATTCAAGGGTAAAATGCAAGTTTTATGGAACTTTTTCATGTGCATGAATTTTTCCACTTTTCTTTGAGCCAAATGACCTAAATGGGATGCATTTTGGTTGTGTAAACTTACTTTGGCCATAGCATAGCAAACTATCCATTTTTGAGCCTTTGTGCAAATGGCTTGGCCTTGAAACTTGGAAATTTGCCCTAAAATACCTAAATTTTCGGGGGCCATATCTCTCAAACCATAAATCCCATGAAAATGTACTTGTACTTTTTAAAAATGGCAGCCCTTACTCTCCAACTTTCATGTTTGGGTTGGGTCCATTTGAAGATTTTTTGATCAAGTTAAGGCCTTGTGAAGTTTAAGGTCAAAATAGCCAAAAATATTAACTTTTCCATGACCAACTTTGTGCACTTTTGCCAAAACCCCTCAAACCACCAAAATTCTTGTACTTTAAGATCACCCAACATCTTATAACATTGAATAGACCTCATTTGGCCAAAAAAATTGGGTTAGACCCCTTGGAATGACACAGTTGACTTTTTCTGGGCCCAGTTGACTTTCTGCTTCATCTGCAAGTAACTGAGGCAATGACTGACTTCCACTTGGAATTTTTCCATGAAAATTGACATGTAGGAACCTCTTATCATATAGAAAACATTGCCCAAAAGAGTTGGCCAAAATTATGAGGTTAAGGCTCTTGAAGCCAAAACCCTAATTTGGTTGCACTACTTAGGACCCTTGCATTGTCTTGAAACTTGTGATGATTAACCAATCTTCTGAGCTTTTGCAAGTGATCTTGGCCTTGCCAAAGGAGTCTAGACTCATCATAGGCCTCCCACAAATCCATTGGAACCCTTGTCTTGGCTTAGATGGCCTTCAACACCTCCCCAGATGGCCATATGCCTCATGCTAGGGCTTGATGCTTGTCATGCTTTATTTTTCTATGCTATAATGCTATATATATGATATGCTTATGATGCAAATGGTGTATTATGATGCTTAAAATGAAGAGGGCAAATTTGAGGTTCTACAATAGAATCTGAAATCCTTGGTCGTTACAAGTGATCCAGTCTGTCGATGCAGTTACTTGCCATGATCCCTAACTTTTGCCTAGATTGCCCTTTCGGGTTTTCAATCTACCGGCATAATTATTTCTGTTTATGTCTCTAATTTTTTCCTGGACCGCCCTTTTGGGTTTTCAATCCACCGAGACGCTCATTTTTGCCTAAGCCGCCCTTCCGGGTTTTCAACTTAGCGAGCTGTTCTTTTATTTTTTTAGGCGAAGTATTTCTTGACTGCATCCGCATTCACAGGGCGAGTGATCTCCTCACCATCCATAGTTGCAAGAATTAATGAACTGCTAGAGAAGGCTTTCTTGACAACATATGGGCCATCATAGTTCAGAGTCCACTTGCTCCGAGAATCTTTAATGAAAGACTGAATCTTTTTGAGCACGAGGTCGCCTTCTCTGAATACACGAGGTTTGACCTTCTTGTTAAAAGCTTTCTTCATTCTTTGCTGGTAAAACCGACCATGACACAAAGCTGTTATTCTCTTTTCATCAATCAAATTCAACTGATCAAATCTACTCTATCACTATTCATCCTCAGTCAACTTGGCTTCCATCAGAACTCTCATTGATGGGATCTCAACTTCGACGGGGAGCACTGCTTCTGTACCATAAACAAGTGAGCAAGGGGTTGCCCCTGTTGAAGTGCGGACAGATGTATGATACCCATGCAAAGCAAAGGGGAGCATCCCATGCCAGTCCTTGTATGTCACAACCATTTTCTGAATGATCTTCTTAATATTCTTGTTCGCAGCTTCAACAGCCCCATTCATCTTCGGTCTATAAGGAGAGGAATTATGGTGCTGAATCTTGAATTCTTCACAAAGTTCTTTCATCATCTTATTATTCAAGTTCGAACCATTATCAGTAATGATTCTATTCGGAACACCATATCTGCAGATAATGTTATTCTTGATAAACCGAACCACAACTTGCTTGGTCACATTAACATACGATGTCGCTTCCACCTACTTGGTGAAGTAGTCAATTGCCACAAGAATAAAACGATGTCCATTCGAAGCCTTGGGTTCAATCATACCAATCATATCAATTCCCCACATAGAGAAAGGCCATGGGGGAAGAAATCACATTGAGATAAGCTGGTGGCACATGAATCTTATCAGCATATACTTGACACTTATGGCACTTTTTCACATACTTGCAACAATCAGATTCCATTGTCAGCCAATAGTAACCTGCTCTCAACATCTTTTTAGCCATTGCATGCCTATTAGCATGAGTGCCAAAAGATCCTTCATGAATTTCTTTCATTAACATGTCTGCTTCGTGTCTATCCACGCATCTGAGCAAGACCATGTCAAAATTTCTCTTATAAAGCACATTTCCATTCAGGAAGAAATTGCCTGCCAATCTCCTCAAAGTCCTTTTATCTTTATCGGATGCCCCAAGTGGGTATTCCTGACTCTGGAGAAAACATTTAATATCATGATACCAAGGCTTGTCATCATGGACCTCTTCAACTGCAAACACATGAGCTGGTCTTTCAAGTCGCATCACTCTGATCATGGGAACATCATTCCACTGGTGCACCTTTATCATAGAAGCTATAGTTGCTAAAGCATCTTCATCTGATTCTCATCACGAGGAACATAATGAAACTCAACTTTAGTGAAGAAAGTTGATATCTTCCTGGCATAATCTCTATAAGGGATCAAGTGGGGTTGATGAGTTACCCACGTACCCTGGATCTGATTGATTACCAAGGCAGAATCTCCATACACATCAAGATGCTTAATCCTCATATTGTAGCGGTAAAATCATGAGTGTAAGCTATTGATTAACTTAACTCGATATACACAAAGTCGCCACCGCGCTTTTATTTATTTCCAAAAGGAAAAAGGCAAAAAGAACGAAGAAAGCCTTAAAGAATCTTAAAAGCTAAAAAGCTAAAAGAATCAGACAGAGAATGGGTACGGGGATTGGTTACAAATCGGGAAGGTTTTAAGCACCCGACTTGTCTGTGGTACTCCACGGGAACCCTTTGAAATGTTTACTGCATTTTTGGTTTGAAATGGTTTGCTTGAAAAAATATTGAAGAGATGAGAAGAAGAATGTTTTTTAAGATTTTGGTGTTTGAAGAGACGAACGTCTCATGCCTACGTACCCACAAAGTGCAATGCGAGATCAAAACCCCGTAGTTCGTGGTACAAATTGTGAAAAGGCAAATGAGTTGAATTGATTTTAAAATGTAAAGATAAGTCTTCATCCTTTAGCGAATAATTCCGCTAGAAAGGATGAATCATATCTAAACATAAAAGGTTAAAAGAAACGTGCACGAGGGCACAAAACAATTGAATGAGTTTGAATATTTTTTAAGTTTTGAGAAGAAAGTTTCGATATGCTTATGTGGTTTAGCATTTATTTAAAGAAATGAAATGAAAAGGTAAAAGCACATGACCGAAGTCACGGTTTGATTGAGAAAACATGTTTGAAGTTGGAAAACAAAGAAAGTTTTGAAAATAGGAAGGAGATTTGAAAATTGAAGAAGATGGGAAGAGATGAAGGGACTATCCTAAGACTTGAAAATAAAAGCTAAGGGAAGAAATGATCAAACCAAATGGCAAGCATCTTTGAAACAATTGGATTTCCATCTTCAAAGGCCAATGAAATAATTTGAGGCCGAGGTTTCTAATCCATTCCAACTTGAGCAAGGGGGAAGATCTTAAAGTCTAAGTCCAAAACTCCAAGTCTCAAGCTAGGGATAGTAACCATAGTCCGAAATTAGAAGTCACAAGTCTTTTAAGTGTTTAATCCTTTATTAGTATTTTGATATCCAAATGGACAAAGGAGAAATAACAAGTATCACAATATAAACAATAAGCAAAATGATGAATGAATATAGAAGCATAATAAAGAGATAAAGGAGCAAGGAATTGAAATAAAAGGATAAGGTGCGAGAGATTAAAATTAAATGTTAGTATATTCACATTATTATAATATTTACAATATAAAGTGGTATGATGAACTTAATCAAGCACAACCACGAAAATAAAAATAAAGTCGAGGCAACCGGATCCAAGTGGATCATAATCCGAATCGGGACAACTTTAGGTCTATGTTAAGCAATCACCGAGTAATTTACGGAGTAATTACCCTACAAATGAGGCCGGCCACCACTAATTAAAGTGGAAAATATTCGTGTTAATACATGTTAGAGAAACGATATTATGAATCGTTCTCCGAAAACATGCCACACTAAAAGAAAGAGAACGGTCTAATCTTAATCGAGATTTTCGTTGAATTTCTCGAAAGGCAACCTATCTCTCAAAGTATGGAGAATGATCCAAATGATCATTCATCCATAGATTTGAAATAATGAAGATTAAACCGATCAGAAATCAACAATCACGAATAGGAGATTGTCATCGACCAAAAAAGAAAAAGATGAATAAGAAATGGATCTAATAATAGAATCCATAAAAAGAAATAGAAATATTTTTTAATCCTTTTCTAAAAATATATTCTAAAAATTGTTTCTAAAATTCTTTTTCTAAACCTTTTTCTAAAATACCTTTTCTAAACATAATTTCTAAAACACTTTTTCTAAGGATACTATTTCTAAAATACTTTTTTGAACATTCTTTCTAAAAACAACATTAAACTAAACTAAAAAAGAAAAGAAATAAACTAAACAAAATGAAAAGAAATGGTGGAGAGGGGAGAGGGAAGGTGTCAGCGCATGGTTTAATGGTGGATGTAGCAAAAATTTAGACAACTAAGGCCCAATATTAAATAAAAAATTAGGTTTACTAAAAAACCAGGAAAAGGCAAATTGAATTGAAAAAATAGGAAACAAAAGCAGCTCAATCTTCTTCTCCACTTTCGGCGAAAACAGGGCACCGTACCTCGAACAACACTCACACAACGGCCGCCGAATCTTCAAGAACAAAACGAAATCACTCCACCATCACTCTCTTCCACATCACCGGTTCAATTCCTCCTCTTCTCCGCGAGTCTCTCTCAATTCTTCTCTCTTTCTTCTTTGATTTTGTTTTTGGGATTATTGTTGGTTGATATGAAATTCAGAAATATTGATGGTGAAAGATTGAATTGAAAGTGTGATTTGTTTGTGGAGAAAGATTGAAAGGGAAAAAGAGTGGATGGTGAATTGAAACTTTATATTGATTTTGGGCAGCAATTTCGTGTGCTCTCTAAGCTTGGAATTGAAGGTGAGGAATGGTTCTATTTAAAGGAGAAATGATGGATTGGGTTGCTGCCGTTTGAATTGCAAGAAGATGCGTTTTGACGCTCACGGTGTTTGCGTGATGATAGCTTTAGCATTTTGCGTTTAATGTTTCCTTCACCTGCGTTTTGATTTCATTTTGTATGTGCAGCTTGCGTGATTATTCTTGCTGTGCTTTGTTCGTGTGCGTGCGGTGTGAATGAGGCTTACGCTGAGGCTGTTTTGTTAGCTACTAGCTGCGAGATGCGGGATGGGTGTTGTTCGTTGTTGCTGTTGGCTTCGGCGTGTGGGGCTGACGGCTTTGTGAAGGATGATGTTAAAGCTTGCGTACGTAACGACTTGTTGGAGAAGCCTTGGCTAGCTAGAAATTGCATGATGAAAAGTTGCGGCTGGAAGTGAAGTCTTGGCTTTTGTGAAGTTGGTAAGCGTGAGCTGACTGTATTATTTGTTGTGATGTTATGCGGCAATATTGAGGCCTGTGGCTTGGATATGACTGTTGTTTGAGTTTTGCAAGTTGGAAAAGCTGGGCGTGTGAAACTTGTTGTGAAAGCTGGCGTGGGGAGTTATTTTTTTGTGTACGGAAAGCTGATAAGAGGTATTGCTGTGGCTTGTTGCAGCGTGAAGGGATGGCTTGTTCAGATGGCTGGTAGCTTGGGAGGATTGGGCTTGTGTTCATATGGAAATGGGCCAAGGCTGGCGTATTGCAAGTTGGTTATTGATGTTGATGAGGCTGAAAAATAATAAATTGTGGGCTTGAAACAAATGGAAAAAAGAAATGGGTTGTGAAGTGTAAAGAAAAAATGATGGAATGTATTTGTTTTTTTTTCAATATATCTTGTATATTAAAAAAAATGGACTTATGACATAATGGATTTTTTTCTTTTTTGTGTAAATTTTTTACAAATGAAAAGAAAATAGTGGAAATGGAATAAAAGAATAATGGAAATAAAATTTGGAATTTTGATTTATGGAAATTAAATTTTTTTTTAAAGATGAGTAATTGGGCTAAAATGAGATATAATGCGATTGGATAAAAAAATCGAAAAGAATGGATATAAAAGAAAGAATTAGAATTTGAGACTTTTTGTGAATTGAATAAAAAAAATGAAAATGAATATGGAATTGATGAAAAGATAAAAAATAAAAATGTTTATTTGGATAATGGTGTGATATATGAATAATCGGGAAAGAAAATGGATATTGAAAATTGAAAATGGTTTAATGGGTGATGATTTTTTAGCCCGCAACCAACCCCTGATTTTTCACAAGCCACTGGATAACTTGCCACTTAAGCCGCAATCAACATCTGAAAATTGCCCTGATAATTCAAATCCACAATGAGGAAAATAAATCCTCAGACAAACAACTGATGAACTGATAAACTTGAAAATTCAAGCCAAACTTCACACAGAATACCGCCTGATAACTGATGACTTCGCACATAACACAGTCTTGAACTTTTGAATACGCACAGTCTGAGAAACAGACCACTGGCACACACAACTTGCAATCGAAACAATTTTTTGATAGTTTGACCAAGATTAGGTCAAACGTCCATCTGAATCGAATCGTGACTGAACAACTGCATCTGAATTGGAATCACAGCCCTGTCTTTGAAACCCTGCAACACAGAAGAAGAAGAAGCAACTGCAACATATTTTTTTGTATTTTGGTTAGAGGTTAGTAAAATATAAACAAATAACAGAAATTAAACACGGTGATCCCCTGTGAAGCATAGACCTGCACCTGAAAAGGAATAAACAACCAGTGCGTGATCTTGTTTGTATGCGAAATGCAGATGAGATGCGAAAAATCTTAGGGTCAAAAATTAGGGTCTGATACATATCAATAGCTTCCTCAAGACCCATAATGCAGGCTTCATACTCAGCTTCATTATTGGTACAAGGAAAAGTCAACCTCGCGGCAAAAGGAATATGTGAACCATGGGGAGTAATGATCATTGCCCCAATTCCTCTTCCGCGTGCATTTACAGCACCATCGAAAACTAAACCCCATCGAGATCCAGGCTCCGGCCCTTCTTCGATCAAAGGTTCATCACAATCTTTCATTTTCAAGTACATCACATCCTCATCTGGAAAATCAAACTTGATAGGCTGGTAATCATCAATCGATTGGTGTGCCAAATGGTCAGCCAAGATACTACCTTTTATAGCTTTTTGAGCTCGGTACTCGATATCATATTCCGACAATAACATTTGCCAACGAGCAATCCTCCCATTCAAAGCAGGCTTTTCAAATATATACTTGATCGGATCCATTTTAGAGATCAACCAAGTTGTATGATTCAGCATATACTGGCGAAGACGCTTTGCAGCCCAAGCTAAGGCACAACAAGTTTTTTCAAGCATGGAGTATCGAGACTCACAATCAGTGAATTTCTTACTCAAGTAGTAAATTGCATATTCTTTTCTTCCAGATTCATCTTGCTGACCAAGCGCACAACCCATGGAATCTTCCAACACAGTCAAATACATGATCATCGGTCTACCTTCCACCGGAGGAGACAAAATAGGAGGTTCAAGCAGATATTCTTTGATACTTTCAAACGCCTTCTGACAATCATCTGTCCAGACACAACTTTTGTCTTTCCGAAGCAACTTGAAGATCGGAGCACATGTGGCAGTCATGTGAGAGATAAACCTCGAAATATAATTCAAACGGCCCAAGAATCCTCTTACTTGCTTTTCAGTTCTTGGAGCAGGCATTTCCTGAATAGCTTTCACTTTATCAGGATCAAGTTCAATGCCTCTTTGGCTGACAATGAAACCTAACAACTTTCCAGAACGTACACCAAAGGTGCACTTGTTCGGATTCAAACGAAGCTTAAACTTCCTTAACCTCTGAAACAACTTCAGCAAATGTTCAAGATGATCCTCTTCAGTCCTCGACTTAGCGATCATATCATCAACATATACCTCGATTTCTTTGTGCATCATATCATGGAAAAGTGTGGTCATAGCTCTTTGGTATGTCGCACCAGCATTCTTCAATCCAAAGGGCATTACTCTGTAGCAGAATGTTCCCCATGGTGTAATAAATGTGGTCTTTTCCATGTCCTCGGGTGCCATCTTTATTTGATTATAACCGGAAAATCCGTCAATAAAAGAGAACACATCAAACTTAGTCGTATTATCTACCAACATATCAATGTGTGGCAATGGAAAATCATCTTTTGGACTGGCTTTGTTCAAATCTCTATAATCAACGCACATTCGGACTTTTGCGTCTTTCTTTGGAACATGAACAATATTCGCCACCCATTGAGGATAATTTGATGTTACAAGAAAACCTGCATCAATCTGCTTTTGAACCTCCTCTTTGATCTTTACTGCCATATCAGGATGAGTTCTTCTCAACTTTTGCTTTACAGGTGGACAATCAGGCTTCAATGGCAATCTATGCTCCACAATATCAGTATCAAGCCCTGGCATGTCTTGATAAGACCAAGCAAATATATCAACATACTCTCTGAGAAGCTCTACAATCCTCTTCTTAACATCAGGACCAAGCAATGCTCCAACTTTGACTTCTTTCTTATCATCTTCAGAACCCAAGTTGACTATCTCTGTAGACTCTCCATGAGGCTGAATAACCTTCTCCCCATGCTCAAGCAACCGGGAAATCTCGTCAGGAATCTCTTTAGAATCCGGTAGGTCCTGAACAACATGCTTCAGAGCTTTACGGTTTTCTGAAGTATGCCCGGGAGCTCTGGAATGAAATTCGCATTTGGCGTTTGTATCATAACCCTCGGGGATTCGGCCCGACTTCGGGGGTTGTAGAGTTCGGAGTTGAACCATCTGGAGCTGTAGGAGATTCTTCAAAAGCTGTGAATAGGACATCGGCGGAGTTTCGAAATGTCTTTCTCTGGTTTTCTGGGGGAAATGTGGACGAGGGGCTCTTTGTTGATACCCTTGTTGGTGTGGCGGCTGCGGTGGTTGGACTTGGTGTTGAACAGATTGAGCTGATATAGTGACGGGGGCCACTTACTGATAAAACCCTATGTTGTTTCCTCCCCTCTGCGCGTACACTGCCCCAGTCTCTTCTTCTCTCCTCTTCACGAAGGGTTTCTTGATACAAGAATTTGAAGCGCCCCCGTTCTGAATTTTCCCTTGCTTGATCCAACTTTCTATCCTCTCACCAGTCAAGATGATATATGAAAATCCACTTGAGGAACATCCAGCTAGCCTTTCCATGAAATGCCCAGGGAGGGTATCTAGGAACAAGTCTACCATTTCTCTCTCCAGCAAAGGTGGTTGCACTCTAGCTGCCACTTCGCGCCACCTTTGTGCATAATCTTTGAAGCTCTCGGAGTTCTTCTGAGTCAGACTTTGAAGTTGAGTGCGACTGGGCACCTCAATATTATATTGATACTGCTTGAGGAATGCTTCTCCCAATTCCTTCCAACTTCTCACAGAGCTTCTCTCTAGCTTCATATACCATTCCAAGGATCCTCCGGAGAGACTATCCTGGAAGTAGTACATCTAGAGCTTTTCATCCCTTGTATGGGCAACAATCTTCCGGTAGAATGCCTGCAAGTGTGTTTTGTGGCAGGAACTACCGTTATACTTGTCAAAAGTAGGTGGCTTGAATTTGTGAGGAATAACCACCCCGGGGACTAGACCCATGTCAGACACATCTATCCCCAAAGTGTCTCTACACTTGAGGGCTTTGACTTTCTCAGCAAGCATAAAAAAGTCTTGAAGATTTCCTTCTCCGCCGAACCCCATGTCGTTGTTAAAAGGAGGGAACTGATCCTCCTGCCTGTCTTGTACTGGAACGAATGTTGTCGTGCCGTGTTCTAGAACTTGAGGTCCACCTGGGACATTGTTGGTGTTGAGAGGAGTCACTTGCACGTCAGGAGTGGTTACAGGAGGATTAGTCTGAGGAGGGTTGAGCTCCTGAATTGTATTTCTTAACTCTTGCTGTCCCTGAGCCATTCCTTGCATCATGACCACGAATTCTCCCATTCTGGTGCGAAACTCATTAAGCTCAGTTTGCATAGCGTCCATGACTGTCCTCTGGTTGCTGCGAGTTGCGTAGAAATATGGGATATCTTGTCGGAGATGCCGGGTCTTGGCAGCTCTCGCAATCTTTGCCTGAAACACAGATAAGTTAAGCATCTTGTAGAAAACCTGCAAAAACAAAGAAGAACATGCAAATGATGTGTATGCAATGCAATGTGTTCCTTTTATCCTCAAGGTTTTCTCCCTTTTCCCGTCCTGGTATTAGGAGAATAATAATTGGAAGAAGATCCATATGATATTCAAATAACGTGACGGCCGTGGAGAATTGGTGCTTATTACCCCGTGTCGGTGCAACAGATAACAAACAAGAGATTCAAAGCAAGTCAATTACATAAACTGAAGTTTGAAACAACAAAGTCCCCGAATGGTGCCAATCAAAAGAACATTAAAGTATATCAATAAAAGGAATCCCACAACAAGCTTGTGGGTAATCCAAGTACAATAGCATGAAACTAAACTCTAGGGAGCTCTAAGTCCTGCAACCTCCAGCTAAGGCGCTTGACATTCTAGAACAACTGAGCTATATTCGGATGATCGGGCTCCTGGATGAGTCTTTGGATGAGGAAATCCCTTAGATCAAAGGAAGCATGTAACTCTTCAATCTGCTGCAAGAAAGCCTTCTCATTTTCTTTGCTCGGACCCGAGTCGGCCTTTGACTTCTTCACATCAGCTCGAAGCTTCAGCTCTTCAACTTCTTTCTGGACATCTTCAGCTATTTGTTGACTCTTTGTCATCTGATGAAGGTATTCTCTCTGTTGCTCTTGGGCCTTCTGAACTAACTTTCCTTGCTCAACAAGGGCATCCTGAAGGTTTTTGATCTTCAACTCGAATTCAGCCTCTACCTCGTTTTGCTTTTTCTGGTTATCGCCCCACTTCTCTTGCCAAAGTGTGATGGCTTCATTAATCTCATTCAGTTCTTTCTTATCCCTCCGTCGCTGACTCGACTTATGGATCTCAGCCAATCCTCTCTTCCTAAAGTATAGTTCTCTTTCCTCAAAGTCCTTCTGATTAAGCCAAACTGTCTCTTCAGCTCGGAGAGCTCTATCTTCTAACTGCTGGTTATGAACCATCAATTTCTGACAAGAATTGTAAGCCTCCTGATTCTCAACTCTAAGCTACTTGATCAAAGCCTCCAATTTTCGGTAATCCTCTAAAGGCACCGTTGCTGGAGGTGGAGTTGGTATATAAAAAGGGACTAGAGCCGTTTGAACCTCCACCTTTATCCAAGCTTCGAATTCAGGGAACATCCGGTTATTGCTCTTGCCTAGACATGCAGTGTCTTTTCTTTTGATCACTTTCCAAGAACCTGCAACGTTTCTGACCAACTGAAGATTATCTTTTACCGAGAAGTAGAAAGTTTGGAATAACTCAGATTCATCGGGAATCTCTTTGAGTGCGTACCCCAGCGGCCTTCTTAAGAGAATGGGGTTGTAGTTGATACCCCCTGATACTCCCAATAAAGGCACGTTGAGGTAATTCCCACAACTGGTAATGATACTCTTTCCTTTCAACCTCAAAGTAAACCATCTAATATCTCTGGCAGACAATGTACTTAGCTTTTGGGCCCAAGTAGTATTAGGATCAGTGAAACTCTCAGTGGTAGGCAAATGTCACATAACCCACCTGTAGAATAAGGGAGCACAACATCTAACTAGACATCCTCACTTCTTCTCATTCTTATAGTGCATTGATAATACAAGTCACCCAGGAGAGTGGGCACCGGATTCTTCAACATAAATAAATGAATAGCATTTATGTCCACAAATTTGTCCATATCAGCGAACAGGATGATCCCATAAATGGATAATGCTAAGATGGCGCAAACAGAGTCCCGCTGATTTGTCACTGCAAGTTCTCCAGCCCTTCTAACCAGATACTCCAGAGTGAAACCAAGTACTTTTGCTTTGGTGGTAGACAGATTTGCAGATACTTCAGATGAGCTCAAATAAAGAGCTTTAGCGATGTCAACATGGGTTGGTCTTATCATCTCTGAGTTGAAAGGAATCTGATCCTTGATTGACACTCCCATAATCTCAGCATACTCTTCCAGTAAAGGACCCAACTGAAAGTTATGAAAAGTGAAACACCTGAGCCGTGGATTGTAATACTGCAACAAAGTGTGAATGGCGCTTCTGTTAGAGTAATCCAAGTTGAATACCAAGTCTAGAATATCGCCATACTTTTCCTTGAAGTATCCCAGATGACCCGGGGTAATAAGAGACACCATTTGATTAATCAAGTCCACCTTGGTATCAAAAAATTTGTAGTGCACAGTCCTTTTTTCTGATGTCTTCCATTCTGAAGTAATGATATGACCAGGAACCGGGAGTAATGCAAACCCTAAGAATAAAAGAAAAACAAATGATTAATGATGTTATGATGCTTATGCAAGGTGAGGCATGTGATCAGTGAAGTGTTTGTGATGTGCCAATCATATAATGAGGTGTGTGTGCAAGGTCACAATATCAACATATCACAATAACAATCCCTCTGATCCGGGATCCATATCTTAGAACCAACCATATCACAAAATTGAACCAATGGCAAAGCGGGTATGCTGAAGGTCTTAGGTTTCCTGAAAACCTGTAAACCCCTCCCAATCTCACGGGTGTGCTACTCAGGTCAACATCACGGACTCTCAAAGCCGAATAACAATAATACGTTCACCATTTCCGAGAAATGGCTCATGACCAAATCAGGGAATCAGTTTGACATTATGTACTACTCAGGGAGGCCTCAGCTGAGTCCGGAAAAACAAGCATCCCTCATAAGTCCCCAGCTTCAAGCATTGAATCGAGAAACAATAGTACATTCATCCCGAAGGGTACAATACTATCGTCATACAAACAGTTTGCTTTAACTGGATTCCTATGAGAGAACCAGGCCATCCTATGCGAGTTCCCAATGGACCCTCAGATGCGAGTGGGTTTGCCAACAAATATGGTCTGCCACTGTCATCACTGGAGACGGGTATTTCCATTAAGGTCCTTGAAGATCGGTCACTAGATGCACATAACTATCAAGGTCGTACCTTGAAGTGAGGAAGAACCCCCACACCGAATAGTCCCAAGACGGTCGTAGTCTGGGTGTGGAACACATCGCCACTCATCATCTAACCATGCGAGTACAACATGTCCACGCTAATCCTATAGTGCACTCAAGCTGGGTATTTGGCTTATCTCATAGTAACTCCCATCCCACAGAAAAAATGAAAACCAGCACAGCCAGACAGTCCAGTATAATATGATGCATGGAAAATAAATACTGAAAACAATAAATAAACGCTTTAAAGTAAAGCTGTAAAGTAAAACTGTAAATAAAAATAGTAAAACTAAACTAAAGCACACAATAGAAAACATATAAACAACCAAAGAAACAAAACCAAACAGACGCTAGGATTGACTCTACGAGGGAAACCTGTGATTCTGGGTTCGGTCCCCAGCAGAGTCGCCAGCTGTCGCTCCCGGGATTTTCATCCTAGTACAAACGCGAAAGTGGCGCGCGAAAGTGGGTGAGAAAATAAAGTGTTGCTGAATAGAAACTGCTACTCGAATGGAACTGGAGATAAGAAAGGAACTGGAAAAAGTGAATGGAAAGACAGGGGGAAATGTAGGGAAAATAAAGAATGTGCTCGAACGGACCCTACCCCGCTGCCTACGTACCTCATCGGGAAAATGAGGATCAGAGTCGACGTAGATCGCCTAACTAAGGCGGAAACTATTTGTTTGTATTTTTTTATACTGGAATTGCGTATGTCTATGCTCAGGTGTTGCAGGCTCGTCTAGTACGAGTGCGTTTACCGTCTTGCATGCGAGCCAAGTCGTCGCCAGTTCGCGTTCAGAATGAATGAGGTGAGAAAATGAGTTCCCGCAGGAAAGTCGCTTATTATTTGTTTTTGTCTTTTATAAGAAGTGTTTTGAATTTGTTTGTGAACATTCTCATACTAAGACCTATCCATCGTGGTAAATACTTACACCTCGCCCCAAAATAGGACGCGTATAAGCACTCCGCAACAAAGTCTCATGGCGTATAAGAAAGTTCGATTTTTTATTAAGTATTTTTATTATTTTCTTTGTGAGGAAAGAAAGAAGGACTCAAGTTGCAAAAGGCAAAAACTAAGGAGACTAAGACTCAATCCTAATCTTAGTTATTATTCAACAGTGGTCCTAATGGTTTGTGGAGTTTTCTAAGCCTAATGAATCAAAGGGAACTAAGAAACTACTAGAATTCCACTTATTTCCTAAGGAAGTTAAGTTGATTCTAAGAAACATGGGAAAGCCTATACAAGTGGAAAATTCAAATATTAAGGCAAAAACATTAAAATTGAAATAAGAAATAAATTCCAACAATTGCATGTTAAAGCATAACACTAAAATAAGCCTAAACTTCATCTAAACATACTTAATGAAAATTCTAAGCCTAAGTCCTAAAACTAAAGGAAATTACTTAATATCAATATTCTAAAATCAGTAGCTAAACTATACTAAATCATTCTAAGATCCTAAGATTAAACCTAATTAAGCTAATCCTTAATGAACCATAAGATCCTAAACTAAACTAGGTTGATTTACAATATAAAAATAGACTAAAAATTAATGCACTAAAAATAGTAAAAGTCCTGGAAAAAATATGAAATTAATTCTCTAAGGTCCTTAACCTGATTATAGTATTGTGTTAAAAAATATCCTAAAAATTCAGAACCTAACTATGCCTAAAAGTCACTTAAATTCATCTAAGAACTAATCACATTTTTACATGAACTAAGCTACCAAAACAGTGGATAAAATGGCCTAAAAATCTACCAAAAATTATCCTAGGTCCTGTTATCAGTCCTCTAATCATAGCAAAAAGAATGGGCAAAAAATTCTACAGGAAGTGGGAGAAATAAAATGTAATAAATGGAGTGTTCATGAAAGAATTCAATATAAAGCTAATTAAAAGGAAAATCAAAATTAAATTGAAAAATGTCAAAAATCAGAAAGTAAACATTTAGAAAAGTTCTAAAATGAATTAGGATCCTACTGTAATTTTTATGGAATTTTACCATGTGTTATCATATTTTTTGTGAATTAATTTTAATCCTATGACAAAATAGAAAAATAAAAAAAAAAGAAATAAAGAGAGGGGGAGCAGGAAGTAATTTTTTTAGTTGAATGAAATAAAATAGGCCTAACGTGGGGTGCTAAAAGCAAGAAGTAAAAGGCCTAGTAGGCGCAGGCCTGAGGGAGCATGTCATGAACCTTCAGTCAACCTTGTTGACTTCATCTGAACCATTTGATCTAAAGTCTTCTAAAGTATTCCTATCAAGTGATCTACAAACGCAGGAACCTGGTACCTATGGTGGACGACGCACACACAATTGACTGCATGAGTAGCCTACCGGACGGTGACAAGTGTCACCACCGGTGTGGATGAGAATCCCAAAAGTTTATCCAAATCTTATCTCAAATAAAATTCTAACGGTACAATTAATCCAAATTAAATGAACTTTATTGCACATTATTTCCTCATTAATCTCCTAAAATCTCCTTAATTCCTATCTTAAATTAACTTAATTATTAATTGTAAACTTATAAAACAAAAAAAAAGGAATACATAACGAAAATATGAAGAACCGACCAAACCTTAGTTCTCCTCTCTCCCCCTCACGCCGCCACCTTCATCATCAACTACTCCATCACCTCTCTCCGCCACCAGCAACCTACCTTCAACCTAACTGCCATCGTCCATCTCACCTTCGTTATCCCCTCCGTCCTCTTCTCCTTCTTCAAACTCTATCCGCCATCACCTCTGTCTTCTTCTTCCGGCTCAAACTCATTCCGCCATCACCTCCGTCAACTTCTTCCGGCTCAAACTCTTCAACCGACAAACCGAAAGCAAATACCATATTATCCTTTGTTCTTAACTCAAACCTAAACCCTAAATCACCTTCCTAAACCCTAAAATGTTCTTCATCCTGGATCTATGGCTCTAACCGTATTCTCACAAATTCAGGACAACCACCGGATTGAAACAATCCGCGGTAAGGGAGGAAAACAATATCGGAATACACTACAAAAATCACAGCTGTGGAATTAAGATCCGCGTACCAGTAAATCGAAGACGCGAGCAATGATATATCAGTGAGTTTCGTAATCCTTGATGCTATTATCTTCTTCTGAATCGATTTCAATGTTATTGCAAGTTGAGAGTTCTTGTTGAGTCTTCCTTCTTGCTCAAATCATTGTTGACATTTTGAAGAACTTGTTGGATGAAGATCGAGGATTGGCCGCGACGATGATATTGACGATGATGAAGCAAGGATAATGATGAATTGATTTGGCGATCCTACAGAAATCGCAAGCTAAGGTAATTTGATCCTTGTTCTTGAGGAAAATTGTTCCACTGTCCAATCTGCTTCTTCTTCTGAACCGTTCTAAATTGAAGAATCGTTATTGATTCTTGTAAATGAATATGCACTGAGCTATTTTCGCTTGTCTTTATGTTTGAAGGTTGCGAAGATATGGTCTGCAGATTGTTGACGAAGATCGACGAAGATTGTTGATGAAAAGATGATGCAGTGATGAATGATACCGCGAATGGAGAGAATGGGATGAAGGTGGAAGAAGAAATTCAAGGAGGAAGAAGAGAACGAAAATGGAGGATGAGAAAGATTGAGGAAGTTGCATAAAATTCAGGAAGAATGGTGAAAAGGAGAAAGAGAGTGATGAAGAGGAGATTGGAGAATTGTTGAAGAATAAGGAACAAACCTCAGAGTGGAGAAGAGTGAAGAATCATTGAAGAAAATAGGTGAAGAATTGAAGAAGAATGGTTGAAGAAGAGAGATGAAGATTGAGGGTCCTGATTTATAGAGGATTTCAGATGAAACTTCTAGAAGATAAGTCGGTTAGGCAAGTTAGTTAATTTTCAGTTATGAAATCCTGAACTAACTTTTTTCTGTTATGAGCTTAGATTTCCTTTCTGTGATTATTTTGCTATGAAATTCTGCCCTGAGTTAGAACTGACTTTTCGCTCGATTCTATTTTCTGCTTCAAGATCTCAAGTTCTGCTACAACAAACGGCTTTAGCATACGATTGCCAAATACGCGAAACATTGCTAGCATTCTTAATCCTCTTCCGCTCGTCACTTCTATTAGGCTTACGATCCTCAAAGAGAGCAAATTGCTTTTCCAGCATTTAATACTACGGTTCTAGAATCTTCAACATTGGCAACATAAGGATGGTTATCAACCAAAACAACTGTTGAAGCCGTAGAACCGTCATCCCGACAATTATCTTTTACAGAGTCCAAAAATTCAGCACCGGTCTGCTAATATGCTTGGTAATGATCTTTGTTTATTAGTTTTTTTTTTCTTTTCGAGTTTTATCAATTCCTTGTAAATGAGTTTTTGTGACAGATTTTCTTTGATCTGATTTTTGTGGTAATTAAATTGTGAAGGTACGATGCTTGCGGATTGTGAAAGTTTGTTGAAGAGTTCAAGAGTGAAGACGAAAGATGTAACTGTGGTTTCGTTTGGAGAGCAGCAAAGATTGATGAAAATTGATTTCTAAATTTCTATGTATTTTCTGTTATATCAGTAATTATTTACTTTTGATGAATGATTTTTCTGATGAAGTTTTGTCGCCTTGTATGCTTTCATTTCAATTTTCTGCTATACAACTTTTACTTGTTAAAGACTCTCCATTATTTAGCATGTAATCCATACACATAACACTTTGGAGCAACAACAAACCAACTGCACCGATCATATCATGAGACTAAATAATGAGGGTAACCTCAATACTCTTAAGAGCAAAAATCTTTTCCCCAAAAATCATTTCACCGTCTAGGCCAGATATAGTATGGATATAAGATGAAGGACCCCTTCATGAAATGATCCTTGCAAGAAAAATGGGCCTTATAGTAATGAGTTATGAACATGGTTGAGGTTTGGAATTGTGTCACCCAATCTTGGACATGAATAATAGGTTTATATAGAAATGGATATGTAAACATGGTTTAACAAACAAGGAGGGACACAAAAACATGTAAAGGGATTAGAATTTGATTAACACAAAAGTACGGACATGGATTATGGAAAAGGCTTGGAATATAAAAGGATGACTTCGGTAATTGGTAAACATGGTTTTATAACATGACATATAATATTTGAATTTGTGAATAAGCCAAAGAATGGATCTAGATGACAATGCATTGTGCTGGACAGAATTTAGATAATGGATATGAATAGGTTCTGATGCACCAAACTTGTATCCCAGATTCAATTCCAACTTTAATCTCAAATCCGTATCACCAAGCAATAAACAACTAAGACGACCACTGATCCTTGCAACTTGAAACCCCGAGTCACTCATACTGATAACATCCTGATCTCGCATTTTATATGGATCCTGTGAATAGGATGGATCTTAGAACTTAGTGATCCTCTGAATAGGAATATTCTCCTGATGATATGGATTCAACCTTTATCTCAAACTTGAGTGCAACAACCAAATATATCACAATGAATAAGAAAATTCATATCACAAGGAGATGCTTTGATCACGTGCTTTAGGAATCAATGAAATGCATGATTATGAATGTTATAGCCTAATGGGGATGCAGATGAATGGGAAGCGATAAGCCACTTAGGGTAATAAATATGAGGGCAAATTTTGAGGTATTACAGCAAGAACCATTGACCTCAGCATACCCTGGTTATCAGTGTGTTCCATGATTTGATCCGGTTATTGATCTTGGAGTTCTTGATCTTTGGTTCTAAGATACTTATCCTGGGTTATTATTCAGAAATCCCGTGGTTTCAGATACTTGGCTCAGTATTCCATATCCAGGCAGTTTCCAGACGTTGATTCCATGTCCTTGCATCTTTAGCATCATCATATTGCATTTGCATTCATCAACATTGCATATCCTTTTTCCAGAGGCTTATCTTTCTCCTTTTTCCAAGACCAGCCAGCTGATTTCCCGGTACTCAGTTTGAACAAGTGTTAACCTTTGGAAGACGACAAAGCGTTTGAAGCTAGACTGAGCAGTGTCAGGAGGTAAAAAGGTCAGATTGGAAGTCGTTGGTAGCTATGTCAGAGAACAACTTTCAGCATGTTGATTCTCCACCTGGTTTCACTTCGATGAACAATCCTTTATATGATTTTTCTTCTAATGGGGATCTTCCATAAGTGAAGAACCTTACTTAAGCTCAGCCTGCGCAGAGCCCGATCGTGAATCAGGGTGTTCTTGAACCATCTGTTTTCCGAGGTGGACCTTCATCTTCTTCTGATGCTACAGATTATCAGAGTTTTGCTTTCCCTATGCCGAACTTCCAAGGGGCAACCCCTATGGTGAAAACCAAGGATGAGAGCATCGCCTATCAGACGTTCGAGATAAACTAATACAAACTATGGTGCAAGACATGGAAATTATACTAAAACAAAAATACTAAGATCAATACAATATCCATTATTGTACAAAGATAAAATACACAACGAAAACTAGATTTATGCTTCTCTTGAAGCATCTAGAGCATAGCTCCACTTGTAAATCAAACCTGCAAAAGAAACCTGAAAAACAACAACAATAGTGGGGTGAGATAACAACATCTCAGTGGGTTACATATCTTAGAGTTCTCTCGGCTCTAAGGGTTTCAACTAATAACAACTCAAGTCAGGGGGAAACCTAGACTTTGAGTTCACATAACAACTAGAGACATCAAGTGAGATAAACGGAGCACAATGTGCTTTAAGGCATCTTACCCCGCCCAACCATACTATGGAAAACAAGTACGGGTCACTCGATCTTTAACGTATAGATAACTTTCCCCGCCCATCCATACCATGGAAAACAAGCACGAGTCACTCATTATCTACCAAAGGTACTTTCCCCACCCAGCCACACCAGGGCACACAAGCATGGGTCACGACACTTGACCGCAAAGTAACTTTCCCTGTCCAGCCATACTATGGCAAACAAGCATGGCTCATTCGTTACTTATTCTAAGGATAACTTTCCCCGCCCAGCCATACTATGGCAAACAAGCACGGGTCATGGTCATCAAATTAAGGGATTCGAATCCACAGATTAATTATGTCTCCCCAGCCGTCCCGCCTTATGGGACCTCGATACGAGCTAAACATAATTAAATTAGGATTTTAACGCAACAGGAACATATCCTCCATCCATTCCAACTACTTATCACGAGGATACTATTCTAGTATCGACGTCTAAGCATTTCTATGTCTCTAGACCAGTTTTGTATCAACCTAGGGCAATCCTAACTACCTCACAAGTTATGCCTTTTTTTCTCAATAGCTCACACTTTCTAACTTAACATAATTACGGTTAATTAGAAAAGTCGGGTAAAGGTCGACTCAAAATAATATTTCTTGGTCTCAAAAGATAGAACATATTACTAGCTTCGAATCGATATAAAGAACACATAAATCAGATGAACGAGGAAAAAGTTAAGAAACTTTAAAAGAGGAATCGAAATTAATCTCTTTGATCGACATAAAATAAATAATTATTTTCAACTTCAAAAGTAATATTTCCTCTACCATTGGATAGTACGTCGTCATAGATTTCCAACGCTTCGAACGGGGACCGAAACCGACTTACAGTTCAAAAGTTACGGTTAAAACAAGAGGCGTAATATTTTTTCCCTGCGCAGGGGACTTCGCTATGCGAACTCAGTCAGTGGCAAAATCCCCTATTTTCGCTACGCGAACCATAGCGATCCGTAGCGAACTGCACCAGTTCCAGCACGCGTTTTTGTGGAGGAAACACCTAAAATTCATCATAAACTCAACCAAAACACTATAGATCATCCAAGTAATCATAATAGGTTTATTGTACATGTATCCCAACTATTCTACCCGATTAATTCAACATTTTATTCGTTAGATTTCATGATTAAGCAATTTTATCAAATACAATCTAACTTCTAAAATATCAAAACTCTTAAAAGAAAAGCTTCTAACTAGAACCACCTTGACAAAGAAGAAGGGTTTGATGAAGATAAAGATAATTGATGAAGAATGGTGATGATCTAAGCTTCTTCCTCTTCTAGGTTTTTCTTCTCTTCTTTCTCTCTTTTCTTCTTCTTTCTCTACCCTTACTAACTTTCTTATAAAACAAATAACTTATTTTTCTTTTATAAACCAGACAAATTTTATACTGATATAACAATTAGTTAGTAACCTAACAGGTCCAAATTGAGAGTATCCAAAAATGTCTCTGAGTCGAATATTTAATAAAACATCTGTGTCAGATAATACTTAATTAATTAATTTAAGTTCGTCGGTTGCTCTAATTATTTTAATTGAAAACTCTCAGAGTACATCAAAACCTTATTAATATTTAATTAATATTATCCAGTGCATTTAATTAAATACGGGGTATTACAATAACATTGATGGAGAAGTCATACACATGAGAAGAAATTTATGGATAACTCGTATGGATAGGCAAAGAAAGTTGAAGGTGAGGGTATACAGGAGAAGAAAAGGTTGGGGCTAGGGTTAGGTGAAGTAGATCATGTTCTGATATTGAATTTTAGATTGACGGTTCTTGATTGATGATTGAGAAGAGTTAATATTTTTAGGGTTTGGAAAAAGAAATCGAGAGTTTGATGAATTTGGGAAGGAAGCTTTTTTCACTTTTAGCGGTCATGAAATATTTTCGCTTACTTTGAGAATACTGGAAAAAAAATTGAAATTGTTTTTTAGTTTGTTTTAGTACATAGGAGAACGGTGAAATGTATATATAAATATTTTATTAAAGTAATTAAAAATATATGAGAACAGTTTTACTCGTTGCAATAAAAAATCATTCTCTTTATCATCTACCAGAATGATATCGAGTCGTTGCAAAAAATATATGAGAACAATATTTTTTTTCTTTTTTTAATCTAAAAAAAGTTAGAAAAGAAAATAATTAACGAGGGAAACGAAAAAACATAGAGGGAAATTCTGGCGGGATATATTTTTTGGGCTTGAGCCACAATTTGAATTGAAAATTATAATTCCACGGTTTATCTTTGCGGCTTAAAATATCTACAGTTTTCTGACCGGGGCTTAAATATAAGTGTGATTTTGTAACCGTGGCAATTGAAGAAAAGACCATAATTTCACACTCCGGATTCAATGTTTCTAAACCTATGTCTACGATTTGAAAACCCTGGCCAAAGCTTGTATGAGTCCACATTATTTGAGTTGTGGAAATTTTTGCATGGTCGTAGACCAAATTTCTTGTAGTGTGAAAGGAAGTTGCAAGGTGGATTGGTTTAGAAGATTATGAAGCTTCTAATATTAAAGAGAGTTTTTTGATTTTGTATTGTTTTGGTAAGCGGAAGAAATTGAGAAGTGGTAAGGAAGGGTATGTTTGGATGACAACTTGTTAGAGTTTATGGCTTTTAAGAAACAGTGTTATATTCAGGGATGATTCTTGGAACGTTTTAGATGCGGTTTACAGTATTAAAATTTTAGATTGAAGATGATCGTTCATTGGGAAGATTACCCATATCAATTGTAACTTTTATGAGTTTAGCAAATTTTCTTTATTATACATTTTTTAAAATTCAATTAGTTTGTAATTTTCTTTTTCGAACTTTACCTCGTCTTTTATAGACAGGTTTTAAGAATCTTTAGTTCTCTTCATTAATTCATCTTGCTTATAAAAAAATATATTAATGTTAGCGTCAAGTTTTATTTCAATTTTTGGATGGCTTTACTACACCATATTTATCTGAGTTTAACGATACATCATCATTCACTAAGCTTCCTTATAAAAAAAAATATATAGAATTGTAAATAATTTGGGTGAATGATACAATTTGTCTTAGTAGAAAAGTCTAATAGCATGTTTTATTTCCTTTCAAAAAGTTCCACAAAAACTACAAGAGAATGGTAGCTTTTTTTATCGAAGGTGTGTTCCAAAATAGAACCAAATAAGCTATAAAAAAACCCAAATTTCTAAAAGAATAAAGGAATAAACAAATTCCAAAACAAAACAAAAAATACATAAAAAAAAAAGTTAATCTATCTATTTTCAAATTAACAATAATCATAAGACTTATCCTCAATTCAAGTGCCACCTTAGGTGACAACGTTTTGAGGAATTCTTCCTCTTTTAGTAGTCAAAGATATTTGATCACAATTCCTTCCATATTGCCTCAAATTGCAACTTGAATTGAGCTTCTAGGGCTAGGCAACCCCATGTAAGCAAGCCTAGGAGAGATCCTAACTTTTGGGCTTGGTCTTGGAGAAGGTATTGGGCCATACTTATAAGGTCTTGCAGAAGCAGGCCTAGGAGACAAATTAACTTGCTCCAATGCCCTTGATTGAAGGTGCTCAGGATAGTCACGCACACAGCCAATACGAGCTCCAGTTCCTGTCGACCACTTGCATGATAATCTCTTGGAAGTGTCAAACATTGGCCCCTCAAATTTCTTGTCTTTAACCTCTGTAACTTTATTGATTTTGATTCCTTTCTTGGTGGCATTTATGGTAGATATTGAGTGGGAAGTTTGAGTAGGACCCATAATTTGTTGTGGCTCATTATTGCCAATAAATGAAGGAGCATCATCATCTATAGCATATCTCTGAAAAAATTGAAGAAAAAAAAAGCAAAAATATTGGTAAATTTATTCCACTATGAGTTTATTTATATATTTTTCTTCAATTAGATGAAAATTTACCTTGACATTAGAGAGGTCTACATTGTGCTCTTCAAGAAAGCTAACAAATTCTCTGAAATTCTCTTCAGTTGGATGATAATGACCACTATAAGGCCAAATTGCCTGCAATTTATTCAACAATAATGGTAAACAAAATTGACTATACAAATTACAAAATCGGTTATCTATCTATAGTCATGGTTTTCAAGTAGGGAGAATTTAGGTCGAATAAAATGCGAGTTTTGAGTTTTTACCTCGAGTACACCTTGTTGTGCCACTAATCTTCCAGCAGCTGTGGTTGCAGCCCCAGACAAAAAGCTAGAATGTTGAAAAGCACCCTTTTGTTTCCTTCCAACATACAAAGCCCTAGTGGTGCTAAGAACAAATATCCATTTAGACTTTTCATCTGTATCCACAAATTTTCCACCATGTCTATACACCAACTTCCCATTTTCAACACATACTTCATATTCTTCCCTCTCTTTCTGCAACCAAACATACACATTAGACTTCGTAACATTAAAACTTCAAATTAAAGATGTGTCTGATGTTCGACATATGAGATAGTAATAACTTACTGGTCCAAGATATCTAATGGACTGACGTTGTAAAGTTGCCCTTGGACATTTCTCAAGATTTATTTCTTTACCATCTCCAACATCCAACCTACAAAAATTAACCACCAAGATCGTCATCAACTTCTATAGTTTTTACCAATTTCATTATGATTGTATTATTACTATTATGAATAAGATATAGATGATTAAAAATCATAAAATAAAACCATACATACCAATAGAAAAATGGTTGAGTGCTTAGGCTTGCAAACCAAATATCATAATATAAATGCAAATTGTGTCCATATCTATGACGTGGGTCAATCTGCAAATAAGAAAAAACAACATTTTTAATTATTACTTAATACTCTAAGATTATATTAGATTATAAGCTAAAGTGTAATTTAATTGAATATTATTACATGATAATTAAATAACTTACAGCTTCAAGCCAATGTTGAAGTGCTAACTTTTGTGCCTTATCATTTTTAGACAAACCTTTTCCAACCTTTATAAAAGAAACAATAATTAACAAATTATTAAACACTTCATATAATAATATTAATTAAATTAAATTTCAAATAAAATATACCTTAGCTGCTCTTGTTCTTGCTCTTCCCCACCTTGAAATTGCAGTTTCTTGTTTTTGTTCATCAAAATATGAAACTGAACTTCTTTCAAGTGCAGCAGAATCCAATGTTTTCCACCTTAAAAAACATATCATATAAAACATAAGTCTAAGAAAAACCCTAACCTTAAAAAAACCCAAAAAAAACAATTTTTGTTTTTGTTTTTCAACAAGACTAACCAAAGTTCTTCAACAATAACAGCACAATCAGCAAGGTTTCTTCTAGTTCTATAACTCTTATAAACTTTCTGAAGCTTAGTAGCTGCAGCATCAAGCTCAGAAACTGGTCTTGGTGAAGAGAAAACAACTTCTCTAGGCAAAGAAAGCAAAGGAACAGCTTTTTGGTGCAATTTTTCTTCATTTGTTTCAAAGGTCACATGTTCTGGTCTATAATCCTCTAACCTAGTTGAAATGTTTCTTGTTGTAGCTTCTGGTTCTCTTTTGTTAAAGCTTCTTGCTCTCAAAATCATAGCACCATCTTTGGAACCAAAACTATAGTTGAATGATAAAGAAAAAAGTGAATGTCTAACAATTTCTTCCCAAGCTGATGTTAAAATGGAAAGTGATAATCCCATAGAGATGAAGATTCACACCAACTTCAAAAAATAAAAAATAAAAAAATTGATGAAATTAATTCAAATCTTTGATGTGTGGTTTATGAAGAAGTATATGAATTATGAGTTGAAATGAAGTTATTTATGACTCTAAGAATAAGAGATTAATATGAAAAGTGAATGAATAAGATGTGTGTATTTCAATTGTTTTATATATAGATATATAGTTTGGTATTCAAATACGTGTCAAAGTGGAAGAAAGAAAGAAAGTAAATGGCTAGTGGTTGAATTCAACAAGGAATTTTCGCAACACTTTCGAATGAGGAAATAAAAGGTGTGTTACTATAAAGTTCCAATTTTACTTTTAAAAAAATGGAAGAAAAAAATAAGGTCCAATCCACGTGTTTGTTAGAGTTGTTCAAACCATTTTTTTGGTTTGTAATAAGGAGGATATACACAATCTCTTGTTAAGGGTATGGCTGAAAATATAAAGTATAGTCAACAATTGTTTTCTTTTGAGTATGGGTCCATAAATTGATAGAGTTGTGGAACAATAGGGAAAAAAACAAGGTGAGTATACTAGTCAAAGAAAGTAAGCTTCTTAGATATTCAATGGCATGGATAATATTATTTATCAATTTTGTTCATTTTTATCAAATTTTACAATACAATTTTATAGATTTTATGTTTGTTTTGATGTTGCAAAGAGTTATTTTAATGGAGATGTGGTTCTTATGTGAGTTTTGATTAGTAAAGAAATACTTTTAATATTTTATAAAATTAGAATATCAAATTAATGTTAATGATTAATATTTTTTTATGCGAGAGGTTTAATGGGAGTCGCAAAGAAAAACGAACGAATGAACTAAGAAAGTGAATATGTTATGATTCAAGAGATTAAATTAGAAGTGGTGAATGATTTTAGTGTTTCAACATTGTGGGGGTCTAGTAGCATGTATTATTAGTGTAGACATTTAGCCAGAGCTTCTACCATGTGGGACACTACATTGATGCTTGTTTACTTATACATTAGTGTTAGTTTAGTATTGCTAGAGCATCATGTTCGATATTGTGTTAGTGAGTATGTTCTCACTTGTTTGTTATGTAAGTTTCTCTTTATTTTATTAGTTATATTTTGTTGTTTAACCAACTTATCATTAGATTCTATATATAATGAGATCTATCTTTGTACTTGATTCATGCCATTTTTATCTTGCTTAACTCTAATAAAAATGAGTGCCTTGTGTTGAAAGTTACCACATTAACATGATATCACGAGAGGTGTCTGCCTCTATTCCCTTTCTTCTCCTTCACCTACTCTGATTTTTCTTCTACTTCCTCTCCTCCTCTTTAATGGCTCTTCTACAAACTCATCTAATCTCTATTACCTTCATACTAATGAGAACTCGATGTTCATTCTTGTTTATCCTCCTTTGGACAACAAGAATTACCATTCTTGGGCTAGATCTATCCATATTGAATTAATCTCCAAGAACAAGGAGATGTTCATTGATGACGTTGTCCCTAAACCTAATGCCATAGACCCTTTATTTGCTCCATGGATTAGGTGCAACATTGTGGTTCTTGCTTGGCTTCAATGTTATATCAATGAATCCATTGGTTATTTGGATTGATTCTTTGGTTGAATCATAAGACTAGGTTCTCTCAAAGTGACGTCTTTTGTATCTCCGACATTTAAGAAGAACTATACAAAATTCAACAAGGTTCTATGGATGTTTCAAATTAATTCACCAAGATGAATGTCATTTTGGATGAACTGGAAAACTATCGACCTATTCCCCATTGCAGATGCTCCATTCAATGTAGCTACAATGCCACCACTTCCCTGCAGGTGTATCGGGATCAAGATTATGTCATACGTTTTCTCAAAGGGCTCAATGAAAAGTTCAATGCCACCAAATCTCAAATAATGCTTATGAGCCATTTACCCAATATAGACACATTTTTTTCTATGGTCATTCAACAAGAAAGATACCTTTCTCTTCCTATCCTTGATTTACCTACTACTAATGCTTCAGATCCTACCATTGCATCTGCTTTCATTATGGCTAATGCCTTTTAAGGCAAGCCTAAAGGGAAATGGAACAGTCCTCAAAGAGGCATAAACCGAGTATGCATTCATTGTGGTAGAACAAACCATGAAGGTGAGAAAAATACACAAGAAATGGGTTGAATTGTGTTCTCCAAACTCCTTACTTCCGAATAGAATTCAAATTCTAAACAATAGTTCAGAACCTGATTAACTAGATACAGCGAAATAGTAATAGAAGTAAGTAAGAACAATATACCACATAGAATTTAAATTGGTTCCTCCCAAACTAAGAGTAGTCAAATCCCCTTGCAGCACAAGAGATTTTTCACTATAATCAAATCATGATTACAATTGCTTATGCACTTAAGCATAAGACTTTTCTGCTCAGACCCTCAGCCCGAGAATTCCTGCTTAAACCCCTAAAGTTCAAGAGTTCCTACTTAGAACCCCAACCCAAGACTTCCTACTTAGAACATCAGCTAAAGACTTCCTATTTAGATTCCACGAATCCAAGACTTCCTTGCTTAAATGCCCCAGGTTCAAGATTTTTTCCTATACCTCCCGTCCAATACTTTCCTACTCAGATTCCATAAATTCAAGACTTCTTCTTAGACCTACAGTCCAAGACTTCCTGCTTAAATCCAACTGATTCAAGACTTCTGCTCACACTTTCAAGTACGAGACTTCCTTGCTCAGATTCCACGAATCCAATAA
This sequence comes from Lathyrus aphaca, assembly GCA_963966055.1. Lineage (NCBI taxonomy): Eukaryota > Viridiplantae > Streptophyta > Magnoliopsida > Fabales > Fabaceae > Lathyrus > Lathyrus aphaca. The sequence continues at coordinate 155,213,864 of OZ014519.1, forward strand.
TTTTACTTAATCAACAACTGATCAAGATTTCAATGCTCAAGCACATAACAAGATACTTACTTGGCTCAAGCTCACAACAAGAGACTTTGATGCTCAAGCACATAACAAGAGACTTTATCTAACTATTAAACAACCTATTTAGCATAATTGAGAACAAGGTATACTTGATACATAATCATAGGTACAAGGTAATAACCATAACAAAGATCACATCACTTAAGATTTTAAATATATTCAATGTTTAAGAAATCTTAAGGCTTCGTAAAATTTACAACATATAATAGAAATTTTGCATACTCGATTGTGTTACCATTGTTGATCTTGTTATTCTTCCATGCTGATAGAAGCGTGAAACACTTCTTTTCTTCATGGATCTTTTTCTTTATTTTCCTTGTTCCTAGTTGAAAATCCATATTGAATCTTTAGATACTTATATAGAAGTTTCAGAAGAATAACCGTTGGAATAGATAATTTGCACAAGTGTCTTTGTTACTTCATAGTACTAAGAGACGTTGAAGATAAATACACCAAAAAATATTTATCCATTGTGTAACTTGTTTAACCTTAATGTATTCCTTGTGATCTAGTACTATAGATTTGTTGAGAGTAGATATTCTTAAATCATGTCAACTCTTTTTGAGCTAGATGAACACAGACTCTAGTTGACAGACTGATTTGACATTGTAGCTTGCTTTCTGCGGTACGAATAACTAACTTTGTCACTAGTTCTAAATGATCACCAGAAGATGATACATTTAATAAGTTTAGAGATAATATATTTCTCTTTTGATGTTGAGACCTTTAGCTTCAGAGTTTATGCCAACCTATATTTTTAGACTTCACTCAAAGAACGTTCTTCAGATTCTGAACCACCAGAAGCCAATAACTCAACTTCTCTCAAATGCGTCCTTATATCAGATTATGAATGGTTTCTTCTTAAGCTTTAGAACCTACATACTTATAACACACAATAGATAACACCATTGTTCTTTCAATACTTTATTATCATCAAAACCAAAAGGATATATGTCATGTATAAATCTTGTTCTAACAAACCACATGGTTGGCACTTCCTTTGTCCAACAAGGATATCCTCCAAGATTCAAGAATAAGGGAAAAACACCTCAACCTAGTCCTTCTAATGTTTCTAATGCTAATAATGACTCTTATGTTGCAAGATCTTCAAATTTCAAGACCTTTGGTTTTACTCAAGATCAATACCACAATCTATTTGGCTTGTTGCAATAATCTCAACCACATTCTAACCATGCATCTAATGTTATTTCTAGTACACCTCTTGCCTTGACATCAAAGTCATCTCTTCCTGGTGGTAAGCATACTAACCTCTGAACTTTGGACACTAGTTCCATTGAACATATTAACTTTACCATCGCTTCTTTTATCTCTTATCACATCATAACTTCTATTTTTGTCTTATTACCTAATGGTACTCATGTTATTAATATTATATTTTTGGCTATGTTAATATCTCTTCTCATCTTACATTGCATCATGTTTTGTATATACCTTAATTTCATGTAAATCTCATATCCATTCCTAAGATTGCTTTATCTAATAACTGTTTTGTGAAATTTACCTCTGATTCCTACCATATCTTTTAGAACATTACCAAGACAACAATTGGTATATCTAAACTTTTCAATTGGTATAGCTACACTTTTACTAAGACTTCTCTTGTATGGCATTATAGACTAGTCTACAATTCTAATATTGGCTTTCATATCATTTCAAAAAATAAAAATCCCTTTGTATCAAATAACAATTCTTGATCTCCTTGAGACTCTTTCCAATATGCTAAACAAAAGCGATTATCTTTTCCTTTAAGCATTTCAAATTCTAATGCTCATTTTGAATTATTGCTTAGTGACCTTTGGTCCCCTTTTCACTTTATCCCTCTTAGGTCACATATACTTCTTCACTTTAGTAGATGATTTCAGTAGATTTAGATGGATTATTTTCTTGAAATCTAAGTATGAAACTAAAACAAACATTATTAACTTTGTTTCATACATAGAAAATTAGTTTCACAACACTTTAAAATGTTTCATAACAAAATATGGTTCTAAATTTTACATGCATTCTTTTTCCAATCTAAAGGTATCCTTCACAAACAATCTTGTGTTAAAACTCCACAGTAGAATGTTGTGTTTGGGAGAAAACACTAACACATCATGAACATGGTCATATCCATCTTTCCAAGCCAACCTACCCCTTAACATGTGGACTTTTGCCACACAACATTCCATCCACATCATCAATATACTCTCTACACATCTTCTTAATTATAAGATTCCTTATGAGATGTTATATTAGGAACCACCCTCAATCATTCACCTCAAAGTCTTTGGTTGCCCTGTTACGCTACGCCTTTTCCATTCTAGCTGACAGAAATAAATTTGATGTTAGAGCTAGAAATGACATATTCCTTGGTTTTAAAGATGGCACTAAAGGTTACATCCTATATGACCTCAATTCTCATAACATATTTGTATATATACATGTTTTTTTTATGAAACACAATTTCCTTTTAAAACACCTAAACCTACCATTGCATCACCTCTTCTTGATTAAGATCCTTCTCATGTCCCTCATTTTGTTTGGATGATACTCTTGAAACTACATTTGTGTCTTTCCAACCTGAACCTACACATAACCTTTCACATGACCAACCAAATCCTCTCTTTCTCATATCTTAAAACCTTGATCATACAAATGATCTTCCTGAACCTACCACATATGCTCCTCCTAAAGTTATCATAGATACCCCTCCTGAAATTCTTGTTCCTACTAATATCCCTACTTCTTCTTTACCTTTGAGAAAATCCACGAGAAATGTATGAAAAACCTCTTATTTTCACGATTTTCATTTTATTTATGTTTTAAATAATACTCATGTTGCTCATAATCATATTGCATATCCCTTATCATATGTCATTTCCTATTAACATTTCATTCCTTCTTATCATGCCTTTTGTTATTCTTTATCCACTCACATTGAACCAAAAACATATAAACAAGCCTCTCAACATGATTGCAGGAAACAAGCTCTGGAAATTGAGTTACTTACTCTTGATCAAAATCATATTTGGTCTCTTGTTGATCTTCCACCAGGTAAGAGTATTGTTGGTTGAAGGTGGGTTTATAAAGTCAAACATAGAGCATATGGAACTATTGAAATACATAAAGCCAGACTTGTCACCAAAGGCTATACTTAGCTAGAAAGAGTTGATTTCTTTGATAATTTCTCTCCTATTGACAAACCTACAATAGTCGGAGTTCTTCTTTATTCGGTTTTCATCAAGCATTGGCATCTTGAGAATTTGGATATCAATAATCATTTCTTAAATGGTGATTTTAATGAAGAAATGTACATGGCTCTACCTCATGGTTATCCTGATTCTCAGTCCTCTCCTCCTTAAGTCTATAAACTTCATAAATTTATATATGGCTTGAAACAAGCAAGAAGACAACGGTATTCCAAACTCTCTCAAGTAAATCTTACTTTGGGATACATAAAATCAGAAGTTGATCATTCCCTCTACATTAAGTATGATAAAATTTCCTTCATAACACTTTTGGTTTATATAGATGATATACTACTTGCAAGCAATTGCTTACATGAGATTTTTCATGTCAAATAATTTTCTTATAAAACATTTTTGCATCAAAGACCTTGGTAACCTCACGTTTTTTCTTGGACTTGAGATTGCAAGATCAGTGGAAGGCATCATTGTAAATCAAAGAAAATATGACATTGAACTCCTTCAGGAAATTGGTTACTTAGGAGCCAAGCCATCACATATTCCTATAAATCCCATAACCAAACTCTCTCAGCATGAAGGCACTCCCCTATAATATCGTACTTCATATAGAAGACTCACAGGAAGAATTATCTACCTCAAGCATACCAGACCAGATATTTCATTCTCTAGCCAACGTTTGAGCCTGTTTTTCTCCAAAACTTTGACACCTTATTTTAATGCTTCCCCAAACATTCTCAGATACCTCAAATCCTCACCAGATAAAGGCATCTTCTTCTCTAGAATTGCTCCTATCAAACTCCATGGTTTTGATGATTCTGATTAGGCAAGATGCCCTGATTCTTAAAAATCAATCATTGGCTATTGTGTTTTCCTAGACACTTCACTCATTTCATGTAAATCCAAAAATCAAAACAATGTGTCAAGATCTTCAACTGAGGAAGAATATTGAGCTCTTGAATCCTTAACTTGTGAACTTCAATGGCTTCATCACCTCATTTCTGATTTTTTTTCATCACACTACATATGTCTTCCTCCATCTAATGTGATAGAAAATCATATACTTACTTAGCATATAACTCCAATTTTTATGAAATAAGCAAACACATTGAAATTGATTATCATATGATCCAAGAGAAAATTTATAACAAACTTATTTCTTTGGCAATGGGTACATAATAGAAGTAAAGTAAATAATTTGTAGAAGACACATATATTTATCCTGGTTCCTCCCTTAACTGAGTGTAGTTCAGTCCCCTTGATTGACAAGAGCTTTTCATTATAATCATTCAGATTACAATCGCTTATGCTTCTGAACAAGTTTATTACAATTGCTCATACCCAGGGTCTAAGACTTTCCTTGCTTAGAACACATGTCTAAGACTTACCCATGCTCAAGCCTTCTTATCCAAGGATCCTATTTCAAGATCTTCTGGTAGAGACTTCCCTTTGCTTAGAGCACATGTTTAAGACTTCCCATGCATAAAATGATTGTTTATGGCTAACTTTTCATCCTTTGACAGAGCCTTATGCTCTTCTGATCATCCAAACTGAGTCTTAACATGTTCATGTCCACACCTGATATTTCTTGCTCAATCAGACTAGCTGAATAAGACTTTCATAACTCAAGCACTCAAGAAATGAGATTTACATGGCTTAAGCATCTTGGCTCAAGACTTCTGCTCAAACACATAATAAGAGTCTTAATCTAAACTACTCAAAGCTTAGTTGAATAGAGAACAAGGTGTACATGATATAGGTATCAGAGGTACTGAAGATCAGCATAATAAAGACCTAAATCACTTAAGATCTCTAAGATATTCAATAGTAAGGTATCTTAAGGCTTTTACAATTACAACTACCTATAGAAAATCTGCATATTACAATAAGTTGATAATTGTTTGATCTTACTACTCCTTCATGTGTAGAATGCTTGTTGAAAATCCAAGCTTTAAATCTTCAGCATATTTATAACAACCTGTAGAAACTAGTTATTGTGAAGATAACTTGATCAAGTGACTTTGCTTTCCTCCATCATACAACAACCGTTGAAGATGGATACTCAACAGATTCTGAATCCAACGGGAAATCCTTTTAACCTTTGAATCTTCAAGAGGATCTATACTAATAGAGTCATTGAGAGCATCTGTAGAACTGTTCAACTTTTCTTGAGTCTTGCACCAAGTAGACTCTAGGTGACAAGTTGATAAGACAATACAACCAGTCTTATAGTAGTATGAGCAACCACAACTTTATCACCAATTCTGAATGGTACCAAAATCTAATATACAAAACCCAAGTATAATCACTCATCTAAATGCTTAGGCCTTCAGTTCAGAGTCTACGTTCAATCACACCACTTTTTTTTTTAAATTCTGCCACCAGAAGCTAGCAATGAAGCAAATCTCAAGTGTGTTCATGTAGAATAGATTCCAATTATTTATGTACAATGATGTAGAACCTGGAATAAATACTACACATGTCAAAATAAACCATTGTTTGTTTGAATACTTTTTTATCATCAAAACTAAAGAGAATTAAGTCGAGAACAAATCTTGTTCCAACAATCTCCCATTTTTTATCATAGAATAAGATAGAGGTTTGTAAGATCTTACTTATTACTATGTACACGAGAGTTAAAATATGTCACCCATTTTAACCTTTTTAGCAACACTAGAATCTGAGGTTTGTAAGCTCCTTCTGGGTCTGCTAAGTAATGTTAGAGGTTTCTAAGCTCAGACTTAGAATTATGTACAAGAAGGTTAAAATTATTTGCCCGGGCATGCAATCACCAATACAAGAAAATAAATTAACCAATATATACAACTTAAATGGATATTCAATGGGTTCAGTTTCCACTTTAAATACTTACTATTTTCTCCCCCTTTTGTCACATCAAAAAGACACAAATAGAAAGAAAGAAAGAAAGAAGGAGAAAAGAAATTAAAAGAAGAACAGAGAAAATAAAAATTTCTCAACTAATGAAATAAAAACATCATTACTTTATCAGTTTCCAAGGAGAAGAAGAATCAAGCAATTATATGGTTTCTACACTGCATACATTCAAACCTTAGTGGCAGTTATACTTCCAAGAATCAAGCAAGGATTAATAATTTTCTCTTAGTATCCATGTAAGCCATTATAAAAAGCCACCCTCATAATCTACTTTCATCAAAAACTTCTCAAGGAAATGGAATCCCCACCTGAGAGTCCTAATTCCTCTGAAATATCAGAGAAAAGTGAGAGCTCTATGAATACTGAGAATGATTCTCTTCAGTTGCAAGCAACAATCGATTCTTCAACCACTAAGTCCCTCCCTCTGTAATCTCATTCTTCAGACGAGGAATCAATTGCAGAGTTTGAACCATCTTCTGAACAAAAAGAAGATTATACTCACCCTACACTGAGGCCTCAGAGGAGACAGATGAAGAAGAAGAAGAAGAATAGAGTCACGAAGTTTGACTACTCTATCCCAGAGGAAGAGGAAGAACCTGTTGACTTAGAAGACGAGGAGGTAGATTACAACAATAGTGGAAGACGTTTCTAAAGAGATGCCATGGCTAGGGATTTAGTCTAGGCTTAGGTCATCTTTGTATAAATTATGATGTGATCCCTATTTTACTTGAACAATAGAAATTTATTTTACCTTAAACTGGGTTTTGATTTACATGCATGTTTATTCCAGACATTAACTCTAAAGATATTTTAAACAAACATTAATTAAATAAACTGACATAAACAAACAGTTAAAAAATGATTAAACATAAATTTATGCTAATTAAAAGAATCTTTCAATAGGTCAAACTGTTAGATACATTATTCAAGAGTTATCATTAAAGTATTAATAAGATATGACCAATACTTAAATAATATTAAAATCAAAATCATGTGTCAACACATATATAAAAAGGACTATGTAAGCCTTCTTTCTTCAACACTTAATCCCTATAACACCAAGATATATAAGAAAAAGCAAATCTGGGTTCCAAAGAGAGATTTCAGAAAGTCAGCATTACTGAATGCAACAACTCAGACAAACAGAGGAAAATCAACATCTGAAGAATCTGCAAACAAGTAGATATCTTCTAGGTTTAGACACAGACAATAGATGAAGAAGGAGACCTTAAAGTTTTATAGGGAAGAATGGCAAGATTTCTTAGATAAATCTTGATATGTCAGATGATCCTATGGAGTTCCTTATGACATATCCAAAAAAGTAGAGAATCTAATATTTCTTGTAATTTTTTATTTCAATTTAATGATAATAGTAAATTCAAAAGTTCTTCGTATCCTATTTCTTTAAGAAAATTCTTTTAAGAAACACAAATTGTATATTCAATTAGTTAGAACTAAACACCAACATATGTAGATACAATAGAGTTTATTCTTACAGATTTCTAAAATTCCTTTTCTCAAGGGAATTTCTCTAGATATCTAACATAAAATTTGTACTTTTTTCTATGCAAATGTTTTAATGAATTAACATATAGTACCAGAAAAAAAACAATAACCTTTTTTTCTTTAGGCCAGACTTGATTCAATATTCAAATTTGGCCAATAGAGTCTGAATATAGCTTTGAGTGGATTTTAGTTCAATGACTGTCTAACCATTGAATCCATTACTCACACCAAATTTAGTACCACCAATACTTTAATCTAGGTTATTGGCTCTTTTTCTAGAAAGAGTTATAAACAACCCTAAGGAAAATGTCTTTGCTTCTTTCCTTGACATCTGTAGCAAATACATCATGATACTCATACTTCTATAAGACCATACATGTATGTACAAACATAGTCTTCATTGCCTTGTGCCTTAGTCTAACCAGCATCATCATACCTCATTCTAGAGAATGAATCCATAACAGAAGTTATTGAGAATAAAATCTTGTTTTAAGAAGAGTTGCTAAATTCATTGTCTAAGATCAAATCTTTTGACACTGAAGTTATTAACAAGCTCAGAACCAGATTATGTTAGATGTTAAACTGAGATACAAAGCAAGTCATATTATTTTAAAATTACAATTGACAGAAGCACAAAGAGAGACTAAATACTTCTCATAGAAATGTATGTTACAACAAAATTCATGATGATCCTTAATCAAGAAGCAACTGGAGTCTCTTAATATATTATCTTGAAGAGCAAACTCCATATTATCAAGTATCTCAAAGTGAGAAAGGCTTAATCTACACTTCCTACCTTTCAATATAGGATATTTATTTCAAAATACACATGTTTATCTTCATATGTATTATGCACAAATACCAGCTTCAAAGATTTTGATAAATGAGGAAACACTGGCATTAGGTTCCGGTGGTGTATCTTCTTGTTCTCAGATTTTCAATCAGTTTGAAATACAAGTATTTCAGAAGCTTTTGAGTTAGCTCATCAATCAACAAAAGGAACTATTTATTCAACTAGTGAGGAATTTCTTCTGATAAGAGACATAAGTATCTTATCATTAGTCTTTCCAAGGAAATAAGCTAAAATAGAAAAGATGAACTTTGTTGAAGGAATTTCATCATTTAGCTCCATTTATTTTCTTTGAAGACTTTCAAGACAAACCTTTAGGTCACGGTAGATTCAAGCGGTAAAACCACTTGAAGAAATGTCACCTTGGATGTGAGTCAGAAAGTATCTTCTTAGAATTTGCTTGAAGAGACTAGATGAAGTGTAACCGTTCAAGCTTCCAGAACCCGATCTCATCAAATTTGATCAAAAGATTTCAAAGATGGTCTAAGAATCAAACATATCAATGATGTTGATATTCTCAGAAGTGAGATAGAGCACCTACTAGAATGTAGCTATCTTCAGAAGATTATTCAATAAGCTTCTTCTAAGTTGATGAAAGAGATTTTCAAAATGGATCTTCTCAATCATCATCAACTTCTATAGTAATACCTTTTGCAAGGATATTCTGTAGAGCTTCAGTGGGATGAAGGAGAAATCTCATGGTAAAGCCTTGTATTAGTCATCCACATATGCATACCCAGAGAGGTGTGTAAATTGATAGAGGATCCATGCTTAATAGTGATACAAATTAAATATTATTAACGATGAAACACAATTGTTATGAAATATTAATAACAGTAAAAGTAAAAATATTTTCCCGTAAAAAGGGTTTTGGTTGTTGTCATATGTCTATTTCTTTCATAAACAAGCTTCATTTAACTTAGAGTAGATGTAAAACATACAAGAGGTCCCCTGATTGTACTCATTAATTCTCCCAAAGCCAATGGAGTATCTTAGTTAAACGAAAGTGACATAGTATGCATTTTTATCCATAAATATGTATGTGCCAACCAGATACAAGAGGTATAACCTTAATACACATACTCTATGATGTGATACATTTGCATCATCGTCATCAGCCTCAACTACTACATCCAAGTAATATATGTACAACCTCTCCAAAATTCTAAATCTTGCATGACACCCTCTGGTGTTATTCATCTCTTGATGGACATCACATTCGCCAGTTCCAAAATACCACATCATCATATCTAGTGCATCAAATATAATGAGTCTAGAGTTGTTTAAAAATCTCCCTTTGATTGAGAGATGTAGGAGGGATGACACGTCAGCAAGTGTGATGGAAATCTCATTGATCGAAAGATGAAATGGGGAAGTCTTTGGGTGACATCTCTCGACGAAAGCAGGAAAAAAACTATGGTTAATAAAAATATACCCAGTCTTGGATAAATCTTGCAACCTATATATTTGCATGATACTCATAAACCATGGTTCATCAGGTTGCAGAAGCTTCACATTCTTTCTAATGTGGTTGAGACATTTCAACGCCTCATGATGCTGTAAGAAATACATCAACATCAAAATGTTTGAATCTTATAACACTTATGTTTAAAGGAATATACACATATTTGTTTTACCTTTCCGACCCACACACTCCTGAAAACGTGGTATGCATATAAAAAACATGAAGGTGTCTAAGGAGCCTCCCAGATAAACATCTGGAACATCAGTAGCAAGTTAGACTTCTGGGGTAGCAACAAGGGACTCGTGTCTTCAGAGGACGATGCCAAGACACACGAACTCCGGAAAATAACACTTTGGCATCAAATGAAGTTACACTGATGGTTGGACGATATGATTTAGCTTTTTCCCTCCGACCTGAAATATGTCATACGATTCTACCATGCCTCAATTTGTCTACGTTGTCAAACATTTTACATGTAATTACACCAGAAAAATCATATCATAATCTGAGAAGCCAAACCCATGAGACAAAACAGTTTAAACAAATAATGCAAAATAACAAAGCTCAAAAGTTAACTTCCACAATGTAGAACAACAAAATTCGGAAGTTAACTTTTGCAACGCAGAACAATAAAATATGGAAGCTAACTTTTGTATCCATCTAAAACCAGAAAACAAAGGAAGAAAGCATGCCCAAATGATCTAACCTCAAGCTTCAAAAAATCTACATGTATGTCTCACTAAATAACTTATTATGTTTTCTAATGTACCATGAACAACATATTATGCGTTTAATTTCAAGTTAATGCATAAAAAACAAAAAGAGAGTAAGAAAATGAAAAACTTACCGAATGTGAGAAGACAACGATTTTCGATTGAATGGAGTGGAGTATATGTTTATTGATGTCCTATGTAACACCCTTTCTACCCACATATACAATTAATCATATTATTTAATAAAATCAGAGTTCGACATGAAAGGGCATCACATTTTCAACATAACATCATAATAACAACAAAAATATATGTGTCATGTCCCGTAACACGGTTGTAACTTTAATTCATAATAACAACATCATTTCAAGTATTCGCAGTGGATCTTTATTCAATGTCTTAATCAACAAGATAAAAAGGATTCAAATGTAAATCAAACATCATCCTCAAGTGTTAAACCAACCGAAACAACAAACAAAACCCAAGTGTTTCCCAGTGTCACATGACTCAGAGCAGGACACCACCTAAACTCTATACACAATGGGACGCACTCCAAGCTACCTCCGAAAATCTTCCACTAAGCTTCAGAATCAGCAGGATGGCATAATAGACCATCACAAACAGCAGGCAGGGTGAGTAATCCAAATTCAATAGCAATAGTACAAGACTGAATTATAAGAAACAAATGATAATACAACCACTACAACAACTCACCCACATATAATCATCAACAAATACACATCTTCAAACAAACTATGCAATCATGCTATGCCACATAGAATGAAATGAAACCTCATAAATGTATGTGGTATCGAGTTCAACCTGTGATGGACATTGGCCATCTACCATCCACAAGGGAGCACAACATGATCAACAACACCTCAATCCGCACAATGAGATTGAAGCCTCAAATCAACATGGGGAATGCCATGAATGCAAGATACACAAACAACATCATCATCATCATTATTCATCAATACATGTATCGACATTCATCATTCATCATCATCATAATTTCATCTATACTATTATTGTTTCATCATGTCATCACTTTCACTACTTATTCATCAATATTATCTCATATCATCACTATTACTATTAAGCCTAACATACTTAACATGTAATAATTTTTCCAGCAATAACATATCAACATGGCACGAAAGATTAGACGTCAAAATTAGAAAGAGAAGAAACATGATTTTCTAGAATTACAATGTTCGTTAAGCGAAGGGGACGACTTGTTAAGCGGTGAACTCCCTGACTCTTCTAGCTAAGCGAGCTCCAGCTCGCTAAGCGAGAAACGCGATTCGCAGAAGTAAACCCTGCGATTCTACAGGAACCCAGACCTAACCAAAACACCTCTAAACCGCATCAGACATCAATAAAACAGTTGGAACATCAAATTACTACATTATCATCATGAATTCACCATTATTAACGACATACGACAAATAATTTAACACTAATCTACCAACAATCATCCCAAATACTTAGGTTTCCATTCTAAAACCCCTAATTATCATAATAAATCCCTATACTATGATCATTGAACAAGAATTCTCCCCATACCTCGATTATTGAAGCTTTCTCTTCCTCTTTGATCACAATCCCTCTTAGTTTCCTTGTTCTCCAGAGTAACCTTTACCTTTTTCCAAAAAAACACGATTGTGAGAACTCTTTGATCGTAACCTCTATTTCATAAAATACTCAAAAGACAATCTTGCCCCTTAGACCTCCAAACTCTTTTATTCTATTTTCTTAATAATAATAATTAAATAATTCCCAATATTATTATATCATTATCTTAAATAACATAATTCCTTATTCTCCACAAAACACCACTTACTTCCATTTATTCATAAATAATTACTTAATAATTAAATAATGAAATTGGGATGTTACATCCTATGCTTGAATGCAATGCAATAGAAGTAGCGAGAAAGCTTGAAAAATGATGGAAGACAAGTTTGCACACGGGCTCTCTTTTAGGTTTTGAGTAAACTCTCTTAAATGAAATGAAGAAGAATGAATATGGAAGGTCTAGTGCGCTATATCAATCAAACATGTAAGAAAATTAACCTCCGTAAAAAATACGAAACTCAATATATTCATCTATATTCTAGCTTGAGTTTGAGATTTGTCTTTAGTTAATTTTTTATGCGTCTAGAAGTTAAGTTCTGAATTTTAAGAACATTATAAGTTTTTTAGTTATATCGCATGAGCATACTAAGGGTGTAAAAAATAAAATAGCCCCCTTCTTTTTATCTAAAGTTTCTATTGTTGGAGAGTGTCCGAGAGATTCGAGAGCACCAATGGGTCTAATGTTTCAGTACCACAAGAGAGGGAGACACCACATCTCAACTCCAAACCTTAAGGTGTTAGGTAAATGTGTCATCTCTCTTATAGATCCAACATTTCACTCATTCAAAGGCAATGTGAGACTTTAACCACTCACACTTGTACCCAACATTCTCCCCCACATTTTATAACAAGATCCAATACCGGATCCAGTTCTCGCTCTCTCACAAAGCAGACCACGACTCTAATATCACTTTTGGGAAGTCCGAGAGAGTCGGGAGCCCTAACGAGATTAATTATCCAAGAGAGTGAGACATCACATCTCAACCCAAAAACCTTAAGGTGTTAGGTAAATGGATAATCTCTCATATAATTCCAACATTCCATCCATTCATAAGCAATGTGGGACTTTAATTAATCACATTTGTACTCAACATTCTCCCCCTCAAATATGAGTTCCTCACATCCGATAACATGATCTAATACCCGATTCAGCTCTCCCTCTCCCACAAAACCAAACCATGACTCTGATAGCACTGTTGGGGAGTGACTGAGATAGTCGGGAGCACCAACGAGACTAATGCTCTAGGACCACAAGAGAGAGAGGGGGGGGGGGAGAGAGAGAGAGAGAGACTACATCTCAACCCAAAACCTTAAGGTATAAGGTAAATGAATCATCTCTCTTATAAATCCAACATTTCATTCATTCATAGACAATGTGAGACTTAAACCATTCACATTTATACTCAATATTTATTTAGATTGTTTAGGTCTTGCGTCAGTTCAACATGAAAAATATTTTGAAAGGGTGGTAAAATGAGAAATAAAAGAGAAATGTGTGGTATTAACGAAATAAATTCTCAAAGAAATATAATATATTAACTTAAAAAATATTTATAGAAACTAAAAAAATATATATTGAACTGAAAAAATCAATACTATAATACATCATTATTAAAAAAATATGTTGGCAAATTAGTTTGGTATTTAAAAGATATATCCAAAATTTGATATACTCCGAACAATTTTAATAAATACACATTAACATATTCCATAATATTTTAGTTTATTTTTAAAAAATCATATTTTAAAAAAAAATCTAAAATAACCACATTAAAAAAAAATCAAACTAACTATGTTTCAAATAAAAAAAATCACATACAAAAGTATAGTCAGATCCATTAGTGCATGCATACAATTTTTGTATACAATAATTAGGGATGCAAATGAATATTCATGGAGACAAATACTATAATATTTGTATACACCCCGTTAGATCAAAATGATATTCATATCCGCTCTATATCCATGCAGGTATTCGTTAAGTGTATAATCTATAGTATCCACAAATATTTATCAGGCCCGGCCTTTAAGTAAGGCAACAAAGGCAGAAGTGTCTCTAATTTTTACAAGGCCTCCATTTTTCATACATATAAAAATACTAATTATTGTTACTTTATAATTGGTATTATATTTGTATCATTAGAACGTTGTGTGCATTCACTTTTGAGTTTCTATTATATTTAGGGTTAGTTTGTTTTAGCTATAAAAAAATGGTTTTTTTCTTTATATTTTCAAAAATGGATTTTGTAAAACCGTTTTTAAAATATTACAAGTTTTTCTATATTCATTTTTTCTAAGTTGCAAAACTAATTTTGACCTCATACAACATTAACATACATTATTGAATGTCAAAAAATAGTCGAAATCCTAGTTTTTGAAAAAAGTTGTATCTCAAAAATGATTTTCATAAAAAGCTATTTGAAATAGCTTCAAAATTAAGTAATTTTTTGAAATTTTGATATCCAATTTTTTTCCCGGTAAAATGATGAAATATCTAAAATAATATTTTAAGAATATCTATTCAAATCAAATTTTCATTTGAAGCTTTTATGAAAAGTTTCTTTGTAAAATTTTTTTCACAATATTTGATTACACTATAATAATCATTTAAAAAAAAAACAAAACAAATGAACCTTTATTGTTGTGTGATTTTTTATTTCTTACTATACTTCACAGTCAGAAGCGGTAAACAATTAATAACAAAAACACACCAGTTTATTTTATATGTTTATCTTTGTAAATTTTAATATTTTATAATATTATTATGTATAGTATTTTATTTTGTTTTAGTAAGTAGTTACATTTCAAAAATATTATTTTTCTAATGTTTATTTAATAATTTTTTAGTCAACAATATTATTTTGGTGAAACAAGACATCTAATATTTACAATATATTTTTAGGTAAAATAATATATTAAGAATCAAATTTTATAATTATAATATTTTTCTTTTAATCTTAGTTTATATATTTTATTTTTATTTGTATTTGTTGTGGTATATTTATTGTTTTTCTTTTAGTAAGATCTCATCTTAAAATTTTGAATTGGAATCATCAAAACTACAAAAAATAACAGAAAATGATTGAAGTTTTAAGACCTATTATATCTTAAAAAAGATTAAACAGATTAGTTTTATTATGAATAAAAAAATTAAATAAAATAAATAATAATAATAATAATAAGGATTAAATATGTTTTTAGTCCCTATAAATATCTCAACTTTTATTTTTAGTCTCTATTAAAAAAAAAATATTTTAATCCCTACAAAATTATTATGCACGTAGTTTTAGTCTCACATGTTAAAGCAATGTGTATTTTTAAATGATTATTTTGCAGATATCTTTGGAATATTATAAAAAGTTTCTCGAAAAAAAATTCAAAATTTGATTTCTAAGTCGATGTTTTCATTACTTTTATCATTATATTTTGAAATTTAAAAAATTCATATTTAATTCTTCTTATTTAAAAAATAATAAAATTTAGTAAATAAATATTTTATAGTATTCTAAACATGGATGAAAAAATAATTATTCAAAAATTTAAAAGTTTAAGGGTAATTAAACAATTTTCAGAATTTTAGAAAATAACAGGGATTAAAATTGCATGCATACAAAATTTGTAAGGACTAAAGTATATTATTTTTTTAATAGAGACTAAAAATGAAAATTGAGATAGTTATGGGGATCAAAAACATATTTAACCCTAATAATAATAATAATAATAATAATAATAATAATAATAATAATAAATAAAATAATAATGATAATAATAAATATTATGTACACTATTTATATGGGGAATACGCGTAACAAAATCCTCTTCCAAGGGTGTGCTAGAGATAGTTTGCAATATAATACCATTAAGGATATGATATACAATTGTATTGGAAAGGATAGAAGATTTGTTGAATTTTGTATTAGTAGATAATCTTCTGTTTGTTTTGTTGGTCTTTTTGTTTCCTTGTGGCCTGGATTTGCGGATCGGCTTGTAATCATTGGTTTTTGGAGTTAATATATTCTTTCATTCCAAAAAAAAAAAGTATACTAAAAACTTAAAAAGAAAATTAAATAAAAATAGAATAATTTTATTTAAATTTTTATCTTAAAATTTGTCTTAGGCCTCCATTAGTGTTGGGCCGACACTGATATTTACAAATATCTATGGATACTATTTTTTTTTTATAAAAATATTTTTTGAAAAAATATTTTTGCCTTCTTTTAAAGACACAAAAAGTTATTATTGCATAACATCCATACAATTCTCTCTTAATTTAACAATAAATTTCATCACATTATTTTTCTTCTTATTCACCAAAACAATTACATCCTAACATAACATTCATACATTTCATTTTCAATCAAACAAATAAAAGATATTGTGAATTATGATGGAAGAGAGGACGACAGAGGAGTATGAATGGAGACACTGGTTTGACAAAGGAATGATAATGTTAGTTGGTTAGACTATGAAATTGTTGAAGTGAGCTATGAAGTATTGAAAATTTATGATCTTACCTGATCAGAAGGGCCTTCAAGTTGTTGGGTTGCGAACGTCACGGTTGATAGAGAGATGGAAGGAGGGTGTACCCGCAAGGCACTCCGATGCTTAAGTGAGTATAGGTACATATATATGGTAAGTGGTGATAAGTTCAGAATATCTGACCCTTTAGTGAAAAAAGGTATTTATATATGCCCCCAACGCTGGACCAAGGTCCTTCTTTGGGCTGGATTAGCTAGGCCCAAGGAAGAACTTCCAAGGTACGCGTAGGAACGTCTAAGACCTAGCACGTGGTCTTTTCATTGGTTCAACTATCCCTACATTTAGGGTGAGAATGATGGACAGTTGGGTGACGTAGCACATGTTAGGGAGACGCAGTCTCCCTAACACGAGTTAGGAGGGCCGTGTGCTTTGCCCAACAGTCTAGATCATTGCCCGCGATGTAGGGTTTCTTCCTGACTGACGGATCACCTGCCCGACTGATTGGGCTCCTGCTCGACGGGTTTGGGCTTATGCCCAACAGTGTCTTAGAGGCCCAATCCAGAACAGGATCCCCCCAAGTCGAAACTCCGGGTCAGAGTGATGAGTTAAGGAGAATGCTTTCAGGCACAGTTGATGTGTCGGGGATTCGTGAATGACGAGGAGTAAGTCATCAGGGAATGAATGCATGTCCAGTTGGCGGAGACGAAGATTTGCCCTGCAGAGTTAAGGACTCAGTTCGAGGAACATGGCCGACGAGGCTGGGGGTGCGCGGCAGATAGTGTTGGAAATCGTACAAACACTGATTCGTGTCAGGGAGAATCAACGGACACCTTATAGATTCAAACGTCGGGGAAGATTGCGCGAAATTCTCCAGAGTGACGTGTCAAGGAACTCAACGTGTGACACTTCGTTTCTTGTGTTACAACGCATTAATTATGGATGGCCTAGGGAATCTAGGTAATTATTGCTTAGGCGCGTGCCTCCACGCACCCCAGTTATATAAAAAGGGTGAGGGACCACCTCATTTCCCTTTTTCGCTCTCCTCTAACGATTATTCGTACGTGCAACTTCTCTCCCGCGGACGCAACCGCCGTTATTTCCTCTGTACACCGATGTCACCTCCTCGCCAAAACTATGACAGGTAACTCCTTAAATCCCTTTTTTCTGGTAATTTTTAAGCTTAGTAGTTAGTTGTAGTGGCGATTTTCTCTCTAAAGTAGGTAAAATGTCTATCTTTAGGCAATTTTTAGGGTTTTTATGCATGAATGTCCCGAGAATCTTATGGGTGCGTCGGGAAATTAAATCAAACTTAGATGAATGTCCCGGGCAGTGTGCGAAAACACCGGGAAAACTTTAGGTCTTTCTTATCGTGAGCAATCTGTGGATGCCCCGAGCGAAATCTTTGTGATTTCCTTGAATATCCCGGGCATTCTTTGAATGTCGCGGGCGATGTTAGTATGACTAGGTCGGGTATTTGCCTCTTCTCCCTTTCACTTGGACTACGGTGGAAGGGTGAATTTGATGCGACATCGAATTCACTTATTCCTTCTGCTTTTTAGGTAACTCAAACCAAAGACGTCTCGTGGAAGGGAGCGGGCCCTCCTTGTCAAGGAACGAAGATCTCTCATGAGTGGCCGACGAGCTGATGGAGACGGAGTCTCTCTTTGTCAAGGAAAACCATTCCGCCCACACTTTAGTCGAGGATGTGGAAGGCAACGAGTTTGTTAATTGGCAGTGCTATGCTCCTTGAGACGAGGAACGAATATTCTCGTGTTTTATGGGGAAGCGATTCGCCATGTACGAATTCACCTTCCGAGAGGCAGGATTACGACTCCCTTTCAACGACTTTCAACTGGGGGTTTTCAGATGGCTTAGGCTGGCGCCTTCGCAGCTTCACCACAAAGTCATATCATTCATTCGAACGTTTGAATTGGTGTACCGATACCTCGGGATAGGTTGCACCCTGCCTCTTTTCTTCCATGTTTTCCACCTGCAACGGTCAGTGGTGACGGGCGACATAGTTGGGTTTCTTTCAAGCAGTCGTCAAGGCTATTCAAGACCTACGTCGACTCCATCTGAAATTTCAAGGATATGTGGTACACGGTGAAGCCTATAACCCAGTTCGCCCTTGATAGTCTATATTTTCTAATTCGGGATGTCAATGGCGAGAAACATCTGCTATCGAAGATCCCCCTTAGGTGGCAGCCAGATCATTTTGATTTTTCGATTAGTCACTACATGGTAAAACACGAGCTCCTGGGGGCTGAGGACAAGCTGGCCTATAAATAACTGGTGACCTATGTTCGAAGCTTTAGTCCTGCGACCTGGATAGATCGACTAGATCAACCAATATTGGGCGACAACGAGTTACCTATTTTAGAACCCTGATTGATTAACACAAAAGTCGTGCTTGAGTGTCGTTCAGATGAAGAAGCCATTAGATTTCTAGGTAGTATCTCCTCGACCTTCTTACCTTTTATTATTTAACTTTGTCTTGTTGACTTCTTTTATTTTGCAGAAAAATAACTGCACTCCAGGAGTGAGCACTGAAGTTGGCCAGCCAGGCTGCCCCGCCCCCCCCCCCCCCCAAAATCAAAGAAGAAGAGCAAAAGTCGCGTTCACCAGGTGGCTACCGAACAAGTGGTCGGCGGGTCTGGGAGTGCCAACCCGACTCAACATTCACCTCGGCCAGAGACTCCGCCAGTGACACCCATGCCAAATGACACAATCTTGTTGGATGACTCTCCCCGACCCAAACGTCCACGTCCAGAGGGTACTTCTACGCCCAGAGGTCTTCCTGAAAGTCAAGGGGCCTACCTCCTTCCTCCTTGCTTTTTGGAGCGAGAAACCTTCAACTCAGAAGCTTCCTATGCGAGCTGTCTGGAGAAACCAAGGCAATTGTAATACCCCGTATTTAATTAAACACCCTGGATAATATTAATTAGGATTAATTAAGTATTATCTGACTCAGAGATATTTTCTGAATATTCTCAAATTGGACCAGTTAGTATACTAATTATCGTGTATTGGTATGATATACATTGTTTGGTTTTTAAGAGAAAGAGAAACAAGTTATGTATTATAAAAAGAAAAGAAAGGAAAGAAAGTTGGTAAGGAAAAAGAAGAGAAAGAAAGGGATAAAAGAAGAGAAGAAGAGGAAGAAACCCTAAGAGAGGAAAATGCTCAGATCATCGCCATTTCTTCGTCAAATTTTCATCTTCACCAACCTCCTCGTCAATTGCAAGGTGGATTCTTAGTTAGAAACTTTTCTTTTGAGTTTTGGTAGAGAAATTGAACTTTAGGGTTTTGTAGAAATCTTGGAAATTGAAAGATTAAACGGTTAAAACTCGATTAAAACTCGACTAAAACACCCACACTATGAATATAAACATGTTTGATTATGTTTTGCTGGAATTGTTGATGTTTTGAATGGTTTTGGCATGGAGAAGGGATTTTCCCGTGAGCTGGAATTTCCTGGACTGGTATAGCTCGCTTAGTGAGCTGTCCCTCGCTCAACGAGAGTTCCAGGAAGATTTTCGCTCAGCGAGACCTGTAGGTTGAGTTTTTGGTGTTTAATTCATAAGTTGTGATCCGTCGGTCCGATTATTGCGTTCTGCATATCGTTGTAAAGCTGAAAACATTTGCTAACTAATAAAGCCGAAAAAATGTTAATTATACCCGACTTTTACCTGACTTTTCCGATAAATCGTAATTATGTAAAATTGAGGAATTTGGGTATTAGCCTTTGAGGCTCGATTGAGAATTGAGGCATGAGATCATTGTGAGAATCGAACGGAAGGAAAGACAATGGGTTTATGGTGAGGATTGTTTAATAGTAATGATTAAACTAAAATGTTAGAACTATATGTTCGAAAACTATAAAAATTGAAAGTATCAAGAATGAAGAGAGAGAGAGAGAGAGATAAGAAATCTTACCATAAACCAATAGTGTGGCCTAGTTTTGTAACTGGAAATTGTTAGATGGTATGACTTGTGAGATGCTTAGGTTCACCCTAGGTCGTTACGAATCCTAACGCGTTATTGTAACACGGTGGGAGAACTGACTTTAGTTATGTTGCGGATAGCAAGAGTCGCCACCGACTTTTATTTTATCCAAAGGAAAGGCATAAAAGAACAGGAAAGACCTTTTAAAAGATTTTTGGGTCCGGGGGGTAGGTTATGTAAAGGGAAGGTGTTAGCACCCTTTACATCCATGGTTATCCATGGGCTCTTAGTTACTTAGCTCACTTTAAAATGTTTTTGAAAATGTGAAGTGTGTGAATAGAAATTTTCTTAAGTGTTTATAATGAGCCATGTATGGATGCGTATAAACCTTTGTTTTGAAAATTTTTGTTTGAAATTGTGAAGTGTTTGAAAAGTTTTTGAATAGTGAGCAAGTAACTATGAGGAACCTACCCTAAAGTTTAAGTCTTTCTGTTCTTGAATCCTTTAAATGGTAAGACTATCCCTATTATTAAGGAATAGGTAGTCATTAACTTGGATGTATGGGACAAGTAAAGGGACATCTGTTAATGTAGGCAACTATAGGGTGTATTAAGCAATTTTGGTGGGACTGCCATCTTTATTCGAAAGGGACAAGATCATTATGAAGGCAACCATTTAAGGGACTTGATCTTTTATTATTAAGGGACTAGATGACTTTATTTTTGAGGGACTTTTGCTTTATACACCCTGCTTGACCTTTTGATTAGGCAACAATGAGAGGTAACCCTAGAAAGTGAGATGGCGATCAAAGATCGACTTACGTGTGTGAGTGTTCAATTTAATATTTATCTTTAAATTTAAATGATCTAAATTAATTTTAAATTACAAGTATATGTACACTCCCTATTTTTACTAACCATAGCATAAAATAAATAATTTAAACATTACTATTAAATATTACACCAAGGAGCAATTACAATAATAATAATAAAAGCAATTTAAATAAATAAGCAAAATATTAAATAATAGTAATAAAAATTGGGTTAGTGAAAATAATAATAATAAAAATAACAAATTAATGGGGTTAGTAATAAATAAATAAACATAATTAATAATAATGCAATAAGCCAAAAATATTATAATAATTAAAATTCAATTTTATAAACAATTATCATTTAATTAAAACATAAACAATTATACTAATTATCATAAAATTTTAAGTTAAGTGTATAAATTATAAAATTAAATTAATTATGAACATATTATAAAAATAGATTATAATTACAAAAATTAAATTAGCCATTTTTACATATTTTTAAACATATAATAAAATTATTTACATGCAAAATTAAATTATAAACAATTATAGAATATTTAAAAAAATAAGTTAAGCATTTTAATTTTTAAACATATTTATGTACAAAAATTTAAATTATAAGCAATTTATACATTTAATAAAAATTGGATTAAGAATTTTAATTACATTATAAATATAATATATATAAATAATAATTTTAAACAAATAGAAGAAGAAAAATTAGGGTTTTGAAAATTATTATGATTAATTAGGGTTTTAGGAAAAATATATTTTTTAGGGTTAATTTATTTATATTAATGAAATTATATTATAAATATATATACATATTAATAAATATAAGCATAGAAGAAGAAAAAAAAGAAAGTTTGAAAATAAATTATTATATTTTGACAATATGAGATTTTAAGAAAAAGATTATTAATTAATTAGGTTTTATGGAATTTATATTAATTAATTTAATAAAAGAAATAACAAAACAAAAAAACCTAAAAAAATAGGACCTGGGATTTGAACCCAGGTCCTTTACCTGGCTGAAGAATTCTCAAAACCAACTGAGCCACTGCACGCAGCTGGTATGTAATCCACTTCACTTTGTTTTGTTGCATATCCTGGAAATAATCATGGTAAAAAAATAAAACAACATAAAAGGACCTGGGGGGGGGGGATTCGAACCCAGGTCCCTTACACTACACACAAACGTTCTTTCCATCCAGCCGGGAGGGCGCTACTGGTAACATGTTCATAATAACATATAATATATTAAGTACAACGATTAAAAGATGAAAAATAGAAAAAACCACTGCAGCCAGGTTTCGAACCAGTACCCTTAAGCAACACACGCGCGTTTCTTACCACCAAGCCAACGCTGCACCTGTGAATAAAAACAGAAACAATGGAATAAAATATTATAAGCAATATTTGAATTCTCCAAACGCGCGCGCTGGCTTCGTCTTCCTCATTGGATTTTCGCAGGTTTTCCTGCGAAATTTCCTGGAGAATTTCCTACGATTTCTCCTGCGTGTATAAACCTGCGAAATACAAACTATGCCAAACAGGTACAATTTCATCCAATTGAGCACACCATTGTGATCTACACAGTTCACTCAATCAACCTACGGTCTTAGAATGTATTTATATACGCTGGATTAGGAAACCCCAATTCGAAGGTATAAACCCTAACCATGGTGATTGACTGATTACACCATGAAACTTCCATGTTTTCGTCCAGAATCAATCCTTAGAACCTCACAAACAATAAAGCACAACCAAAATTCATTAGCAATGCATAAAAAGTCATAATCGAAAAAACTAAATTTCAAGAACAAGAGCAATTCGGTTTATGCAGTTCATGAGATTTTTGATGCAAATGATGGCTGGGATTGGTTTATGGATGTTCAAGGAATCATTCTCTGTCCTCAAATTACCTTCAAATGCCTTGTATGTTAAAACCCGAATTTGAGTTTGGAGAGGTTTTTTGAAATGCAAACTTACACTTTGGAGGCTGGAATTCGTGGCTTGTCATTAGGGTTGTCTCAAGTACTTATAGAGTAGTGAATTAGGTCAGAAACATTTGATATTTGTGTGAAGAATTTGATCCAAAAAGATTCAAAAAGATAGCCTTTGAAAATCAAATATTTTTGCATAAACACTTGCTATTTTAGGCCAATCAACATGATCTTCTTACTACTTTGATGCCAATCATCTTAATGAATTTCTAGAAGCTCAATCATATTTAAATCTTTGACTTTTATATTTTATTTTAATTTAAAATGATTTTTAATGAATTAAATCAAAATAAATAAAAATAAAATGATAAAAAATCTGATTTTTGTTGACTTGGGTCGTGCATGAAGTCATAGTGTGGATTGGGTCATCATATAGCAAGCCCATTTAGAAGAAATTGGTTTTAGACCTCCATTTTCTTCATAAATCAACCAAAAATTTCCCAACTTTGCAAGGGCACATATCCTTCAATTTTAATGCTATGAGGGTGTTCTTGGACATTTTGGAAAGCTTGAAGAGTCCTATAACCAACCCCACTGGTTTCATGTCCATATCATTTACCATTCTCAAGTTATGCCCTTTTGAAGTTGTTGACTTTTTGTTGACTTTCAAAAGGACCTATAATGTCTTAGCTCATACCTTCCAAATGAAGCATTTTTGGGCTTGGCTTGTGAGACACAAAGTTGTAGAGAATTCAATTTCCTTCAAAATGAGATTTGGATGGAAACTTGGTGATGAAGCATGTGAAAGTTATGGCTGGTCAAAGTTCAGTTGACTTTTACTGAGGAAACCCTAATTTAGAAACTCTTGATTCTTGATGATCTGAAATCTCCTTGATGAATCATGATCAACCCTTGATAAAATGATGAATTTTACTTCATATACTTGATGTTGGCAAAAAATCATGAAGTTTGACTTTGGTTTGACCACAGTTGACCTCAGTTTGACTTTTTAACTACTTTGACTGATTTTGACTTATCTGATCATCTGACTGAGCAAACTTTTGAGAAAAGTCTTGAAACTTGTCGTGGGGGTTCTTACACACATATAAGATGTTATGAAGCTCACTTGAAGTCTTGGAAGTTCATTTAGCCTGATTAAAGTCCAAACCCTAGTTTTGGGATGCACTACTTAGGAGGTGCATTGTCTGAGGGAATTGTTAACTCTTCTGACTATTTGTGAACTTTGTGAACCTTATGAACCATCATAAAATGTCTTGTGAACCTTGTGGGAGGTCTTGTGAACCTTGTGAACCTTGTGAACCTCATAAAGTGACTTGTAGACTTCATGAACCTCATGAAAGGTCTTGTAAGCATTGTGAATCTTGTGAACCTTGTGAGCCTCATAAAGTGACTTGTAGACTTCATGAACCTCATGAAAGGTCTTGTAAGCATTGTGAATCTTGTGAACCTTGTGAGCCTCATAAAGTGACTTGTAGACTTCATGAACCTCATGAAAGGTCTTGTAAGCATTGTGAATCTTGTGAACCTTGTGAACCTTCCTAGCACACAAAGCCTTGTATTGTGAGGGCAAATTTTGGGGTGCAACAGCTGCCCCTGTTCAATTTTCTGAAACCTGAGGGGTTAGATTGGTATATGTGCCAGTCGTAACTTGGAATGTTGAAGAGGATTGAACACAAAAGCCCAAAAATTTGCACTCACCAGTGCGTAGAGTGATACAGGTGATTAGTTGAATATGCTTGAGTGGGCTTAAAGATGCCACTTGGAAAAAAAATTCTTCAGATACATTTCTTGGGGGATAAAGCAATCCAAAATATGGAGGTATAATGATAGCTTTCAGGAGGATAAAGCAATCCTGAGGTAATAATATGCTTTCAAGAGGATAAAGCAGTCCTGAGGGAGTGATATGCTTTCAGGAGGATACAGCAGTCCTGAGGTAATGATATGCTTTCAGAAAGATAAACAACGTTCTGAGGTAGGGGTGATAGCTTTCAGGAAGATAAATAACGTCCCGAGGAGATAATATGCTTTCAGGAGGATAAAAACGTCTTGAGGAAGTGGTAACTTTTGGGAAGATAACAACGACCCAAAGTAATAATATGCTTTCAGGAGGATAACAACGTCCCGAGGTATAAGAAGCTTTCAGGAGGATAAAGCAGTCCTGAGGGAGTGGTAACCTTTGGGAAGATAACAACGACCCAAGGAGATAATATGCTTTCAGGAGTATAAACAACATCCTGAGGAAGTGATGATAGCTTTCAGGAAGATAAACAACGTCCCGAGGAGATAATATGCTTTCAGGAGGATAACAACGTCTTGAGGAGGTATTATGCTTTCAGAAAGATGAACAACGTTCTGAGGTATAAGAAGCTTTCAGGAGGATAAAGCAGTCCTGAGGGAATGATATGCTTTCAGGAGGATAACAACGTCCTGAGTTATAGGAAGCTTTCAGGAGGATAAAGCAGTCCTGAGGGAATGATAACTTTCAGGAGGATAAAGCAGTCCTGATAATCACAAGTTGTTGATGAAATTTGCTTGTTGGAGAATTAACCTGAAAACAAGGTAGCATTCTGTATGATAATATTAGTTTATGCATTATGTATCCATGTATAATATGATGCAATGTATTATGTATCTATGGATATGTATGTTATGGTATGATGTAAATGATGTATGTATGATATGATGCTGCCGGAAGCGTCTGGATATCTTCATATAACAACTGCTGGCCAGGGAAAATAAATCCCGATTTGTTGTTGAAGAATATGAGGAACTCATTCTCGTCTTGTTTGATAATATATTATACATAACCTCCCGTCTTCGTTTGATAGTAGGGTATACATAACCTTCCGTCTGCTGGGGATAATAAGGTATACATAACCTTCCGTCTGCTGGGGATAGCAAGGTATATATAACCTCCCGTCTGCTGGGGATAGCAAGGTATATATAACCTCCCGTCTGCTGGGGATAGCAAGGTATATATAACCTCCTGTATGCTGGGGATAGCAAGGTATATATAACCTCCCGTCTTCGTTCGTCGTACTCTTATTGGAAAGTAAATTCCCGAATATCCGTATGAGGATAAAAGAGATGGATATAAATTCCAGGGGAGATGTGACTTTATGAAGATGGACTTGCCCTACTGAGGGTTGGTAGCTGTTTTGTAGAGATGAACCGGCGAAGCTTCGTTGAAATCCTTCCCTTGTTCGTCCTTAGTAAATACTATTACTGCATTTTCATGCATTTCTGGTAAACATCAATCATATTAAGCATTCATGCATTTTTGGTAAACATCAATCATATTCAAAAGCATACATACATTCAAACACAACCAATGGACGTTTCGCTTATGTAAATAGGGTAAAAGTAAATCTGGATTCAAAAATGGAATTTTATTTATATCAAAGAGTGACCCATACATGGGTGATTTTGTACAAGGAGACATAAACCCTAGTAAGAGGATTTTGTCATAAAGTTTTTACAAAACAAAGAAAATCAGCTATGTGGGAAATAATCCTATTGAGTTTCAATTCTACTATTGCCATTATCTTCAAGTATCTCATCTTCTGCTGTTTAGACGGAAACGACTGGATTGAGCTTTATCTGTTTGAGCTTGAGTAAGTAACACAACTGGTTGCAGTTTCATGAGTGATCCAAACGAGACATAGTCATACGCTTCAATCCCTAACTTTTGCCTGGATTGCCCTTTCAGGTTTTCAATCCACCGGGATACCCTTTTTTGCCCAAGCCGCCTTTTCAGGTTTTCGACTTGCCGGGTGTACATTTTTTCATATATATCCCTAATTTTTTCCCAAACCCTTTTGGTTTGCCGGGATGCCCTTATTTTTGCCTAGGTCTGTCAACCTAGCGGGTCTCTTTTCATGCATAGTATTTTTTAACTATGTCTGCGTTTACAGGCTGTGGGAAGTCTTCACCATCCATAGTAGTAAGTATCATGGCACCTCCTGAGAATACTGTTTTGACCACAAATGGTCCTTCATATGTTGGAGTCCACTTGCCCCTTGGATCACCCTGTGGTAATATGATACGCTTGATTACCAAGTCACCAACCTGATATACCTTTGGCTTAACCTTCTTTTTAAAAGCTTTGATCATTCGTTTCTGGTACATCTGGCCATGACAAACTGCTGCTAACCTCTTCTCATCAATCAAATTTATCTGGTCAAATCGAGTCTGAATCCATTCATCTTCCTCCAAGCCTGCATCCTTCATAATTCTTAAGGAGGGAATCTGAACTTCAATGGGCAGAACTGCTTCCATACCATAAACTAAGGAGAATGGGGTTGCCCCTGTTGAAGTACGTATTGTGGTACGATAACCATGAAGAGCAAATGGTAACATCTCATGCCAATCCTTGTAAGTAACAGTCATCTTCTGTACAATCTTCTTAATGTTCTTATTAGCAACTTCAACTGCCCCATTCATCTTTGGACGATACGGAGAAGAGTTGTGATGCTTAATCTTGAACTGCGTGCAGAGATCAGTAATCATAGTGTTGTTCAGATTAGAGCCATTGTCAGTAATAATCCTTTCAGGGATGCCATACCTACATATGAGATTATTCTTAATGAATCGAGCCACAACATTCTTAGTAACAAATGCAAATGAAGCTGCCTCTACCCACTTCGTGAAGTAATCAATAGCAACCAGGATGAAACGATGCCCATTAGAAGCAGTAGGCTTGATCTCACCAATCATATCAATGCCCCACATGGCAAAGGGCCAAGGAGCAGTCAGCACATTCAATGGTGATGGAGGTATATGTACTTTATCAGCATATATTTGACATTTGTGACACGTTCTAGAGTGTTGGTAACAGTCAGCTTCCATAGTAGACCAATAGTAACCTGCTCTCAATATCTTCTTTGCCATGGTATGACCACTAGAATGAGTGCCAAAGGTCCCATCATGCATATCTTCCATAATCTCAGTTGCTTCCTTCTTATCCACACAACGAAGCAAAGTTGAATCATGATTGCACTTGTACAAAATCCCATTACTCAAAAAGAACTTAGCAGAAAACCTTCTCAGAAACTTCC
Source organism: Lathyrus aphaca (assembly GCA_963966055.1). Taxonomy (NCBI): domain Eukaryota; kingdom Viridiplantae; phylum Streptophyta; class Magnoliopsida; order Fabales; family Fabaceae; genus Lathyrus; species Lathyrus aphaca. The sequence continues at coordinate 155,242,480 of OZ014519.1, forward strand.
TATCTTTGACAGATGCCCCTTCAGGGAACTCCTGAGCTTCAAGATATCTTTTCACTTCATAGAACCAAGGCTTCTCTTCTGCCCCTTCTGTGTCAATCTCATTGCAGTATGCAGGCTTCTCAAATCTATCAATAGTAATCTTGGGAGCTTCATCATCCCAGCTGATCTCAAACATGGATGCCATGGTGGCTAAGGCATCTGCCAACTGATTCTCTCTTCGTGGAACATGTCCAAAGGTAATCTCTTTAAAATGTGGGATCAAAGACAACACATACTCTCTGTAAGGAATGAGATTATCATGCTTGGTGTCCCAATCTCCTTTGATCTGACTTATTACTAGGGCTGAATCTCCATATACATCAAGGAACTGAATCTTCATATCAATAGCAGCTTTAATACCCAGGATACATGCCTCATACTCAGCCATGTTATTGGTACAATAGAAACAAAGTCTGGCAGTAATCGGGGTATGACAACCTTCTGGGGAACTAATCACAACACCAACACCATTACCAAGTGCATTAGAGGCACCATCAAAAACCATAGTCCATCGGGATCCTTGCTCAGGTCCGTCATATTGTCCAGGTTCTTTGGTAATAATCATAATGTCTTCATCAGGGAACTCAAAACTCATTGACTGGTAATCATCCACTGCTTGATGAGCCAAATGATCAGCCACAACACTTCCTTTAATGGCCTTCTGAGTAGTATACTGTATATCATATTCTGTCAAGATCATTTGCCATCTTGCAATTCTTCCGGAGAGAGCAGGTTTCTCAAATATGTACTTGATTGGATCCATCTTCGAAATCAATAAGGTAGTATGAGTCAACATATACTGTCTTAGTCGGCGAGCAGCCCATGCCAAAGCGCAGCAAGTTTTCTCGAGCAGTGAGTATCTTGTTTCACAGTCGGTAAACTTTTTGCTAAGGTAGTATATTGCCTGTTCTTTTCGACCAGACTCGTCATGTTGCCCCAACACATACCCCATTGAGTTGTCTAACACAGTTAAGTACATAATCAAGGGTCTTCCATCAACTGGTGGCATCAAAATTGGAGGTTCTAGCAGATATCTCTTGATTTCATCAAAGGCTGTCTGGCACTCATCATTCCATTCCATCACCTGATCTTTCTTCAACAACTTGAAGATTGGCTCACAGATGGCAGTTAATTGGGAAATAAATCTTGCAATGTAATTCAATCGTCCCAAGAAACCTCTAACCTCCTTTTCAGTACGGGGAGCTGGCATCTCTCGTATAGCTTTCACTTTTGCAGGATCCACCTCAATACCTTTTCCACTGACAATGAAACCCAGGAGCTTACCAGATCTAACTCCAAAAGTACACTTGTTTGGGTTTAGTCTCAACTTGTATTTCTTCAACCTCTCAAACAATTTATGCAAATGATCAAGATGTTGTTCTTCATTCTGAGACCTGGCTATCATATCATCCACATACACCTCTATCTCATGATGAATCATATCATGAAACAAAGCCACCATAGCACACTGATATGTTGCCCCTGCATTCTTTAAACCAAATGGCATCACCTTATAACAAAAAGTGCCCCACTGTGTAACAAATGTTGTCTTCTCCATATCTTCAGGAGCCATCTTGATTTGATTATAACCAGAGAAACCATCCATGAAAGAGAATACCTTATGCTGAGCAGTGTTGTCTACCAGAACATCAATATGAGGAAGTGGAAAATCATCTTTGGGGCTGGCCTTGTTCAAATCCCTGTAGTCTACACACATACGTACCTTACCATCTTTCTTAGGTACCGGTACCACATTTGCAACCCACTGGGGATAAGAAGTTACTGCTAAGAACCCTGCATTGAACTGTTTCATTACCTCTGCTTTGATCTTTTCTGACATCTCAGGACGCATACGACGAACCTTCTGTTTCTTTGGACGACAATCTTCTTTTACTGGTAAACGGTGAACCACAATGTCTGTATCCAACCCTGGCATATCTTCATAAGACCAAGCAAAGATCTCCACATAGTCACGTAACATCTGAATCAATCTGCTCTTGACACTATCCTCTAAATCAACCCCTATCTTAACTTCTTTCCTGTTTTCTTCAGTTCTAAGATTCACAACTTCGACTGGCTCTTCATGTGGCTGTATAGCTTTCTCTTCTTGTTGTAACAACCTAGCAAGCTCTACAGGTACTTCACAATCGTCCTCATTTCCATCTTCAGTTTGATAGATCGGATTCTCGAAATTATAATTGGCAATAGTAGAACTGTTATCAACAGGATCCAGAGTGGATGAGGATCTGCATTTTAGTGATGTGGGTGTATGTAAGAACACATAGCTGATAAAACAAAAATAAAAGAAAAGAAAAACAAAGAACACAATATTTACGAAAACGAAACGTCCACTGATTTTTATTGAATGAAGTATGCAAATGAAATGACATCCCGTAACAAGCACACCATTGTGCCCCGGGCAAGGCACAAGGCTTAAGAGTTCAATTGTTCAAGAAATTACAAACTTAAAAAGCAACAACACAGTAATAGTATTTACTCCTGACTAAAGGAGATAGAGATAACATCTTCAGCTTTCCAATTATTGAGTCCAGCACCCACAGTAGGAAAAATCCAAGCATCCAAGTTGTAGTCTTCATCGTAGTCTCCCACAGCATTGATCTGATCTTTCATAACCCCTTGATTAGTGATATGAACAGCACAAGCACGACGAACAGCCTTCTGGGACTCTGCAGTGAAACCCAAACCAAATTTGTCAGACTTGTATGGGATATCAGGAAGCTGACCCCAAATAGTACAACCACCTTCATCCACTACAGCTCTAGCATCTTTGAGGGAGGCCATTGTTGGAGGTATTATGGTGACCACAGGAACTTTCTTGACAACCGGAGGAGCTACATAATCATTAACAATCCAAGGAACCACTTCAAATGTCTAACACGGAGTTTCAACGTATTCACCTTCCACTTCCAGATACTTGAAGGTATTTACATGGCTGACAAAGTATTCTTCTTCTCCATAGACAATAACAACTTTTCCTTCCACCGGATATCTTAGCTTCTGATGTAATGTAGAGGTTACAGCACCTGCCCCATGGATCCAGGGACGACCAAGCAAACAAGAGTACGAAGGACGAATATCCATCACATAAAATGTAGCATTAAAAACCTGAGATCCAACTTTGATTGGGAGATCAATTTCTCCATGCACCACTCTCCTCGAACCATCAAAAGCTTTCACCACTATATTACTGGGCTTCAGCACAGCATCTTCAGGGCTCAACTTATTCAGGACTTATTTGGGCAACACATTCAAAGAGGAACCATTGTCTATCAATACATGTGACAGGGTAGTGCCCCTGCATTCAATTGAGATATGCAGAGCCCTGTTATGATCCCTCTTGGCAGGGGTCAAATCAGCATCAGAAAACCCTAACCCATTATCATAAGTCAGGTGGGCAACACAATTCTCAAACTGGTCAACAGAAATGGCATTGGGTACATGAGCAGTCTTCAGAAACTTGATCAAAGCTTTTGCATGAGCTTCAGAACATAACAACAAAGACAACATGGAAATCTTGGAGGGAGTATGCCCCAACTGATCAACAATGTCATAATCACTCTTGCAAATGATTTTCAATACTTCTTCCATCTGCTTAGAGAGATCATCAGCAGCTGGCACATCAGTAGGTATAGGTTCAATAACAGGACTTTTGCCCCGAGCATCAGTGGTGGAGGTAGCAGCAGGAGTAACTGCATTCTTGGAGGTAACTGGAGGAGAGAAGACTCTTCCACTTCGTGTGATCTTACTAGATCCAGCAATATTATCAACATCAACAGGCACATCAGCTAAGGGTTCTTGCTTAACACCATGGATGTAAACATCAGACCCATAATGCCAAGGCACAGCTTTATCAGACGTATACGGAATAGGACCAGGAGTGGTAATGACCATAGGAGCTACTCTGGCTTCAGCGACAACCTTCACAGGGCCTTCAGCAGTAATCTTAATTGGACCCTTATGAGTGATTTTAACAGGTCCCTTTGAAGTGATCCTTACCGACACTTTGTCAACCATATCAACCTCTTCAGTCTTCCTACCTTGAGTAATATGATCCACCATACTTTCTACAGACGATGGAGTCCTCTCAAACACTATGGTATACTTATCCATGAGACGTTGAATTCCATCTCTCAATCTCCAACAACTATCCGGCTTATAGGTACAATACAAACAATCTTCACGACAACCTGGAAAGAACCCAGCTTGCACTAACTTCTTCTTGATAACAGACAATGGTGTGGTCAACTCTGCAACTGAATAGATATGTAAATCTTCATCAATTGCATTGACAGTCTTCTCGTGATTTGGCATGGGAGCAGTAATCACATTTGGAGTACCCGGAGGGTCAAACTCAATTTCTCCAGCCTCAATCATATCTTGAATTTTGTTCTTCAAGACCCAGCAGCTATTAGTATCATGTCCCTGACAGTTTGAATGATATGCACATCGTGCATTGGGATTGTACCTGGGAGAGGTAACATTAGGATTATGAGGAGCCTCTTTCAGAGTAATAAGTTCAGCCTTCAACAAGTGCTGCAATGCCTGAGCCATTGAAATGTTGATCTTTGTGAACTGCCTTCTAGCCCTCTGTTGGTTGCCCTGTGGCTGCTCTGTTGTTGCAGGAGTTGGATTTGAAATATGAACTGCACTCACAGACTGATGCCTTCTATTACGATCAGGTTGACCATAAACAACATTGGATTCTTTCTTCCCAGTGGGAGGCTTCTTTGCAGCACCTGATGAAGAAGTACCCACCTGGATTTTTCCACTCTTTATACCATTTTCCACGCGCTCTCCTGTCATTATCAACTCAGTGAAGCCAGATGATGAGCTTCCAATGAGATGACTGTAAAACGGACCATTCAGCGTACACATGAACATATCAACCAATTCCCTGTCAGTTAAAGGGGGTTGAACTCTTCCAGCTAAATCTCTCCACTTCTGAGCATACTCCTTGAAACTTTCTTTGGCACCCATAGACATGCTTTGCAGTTGCATGCGAGTGGGAGCTAAATCAGCATTGTATTGATACTGCTTATAGAAAGCTTCATCAAGATCATTCCAATCCCTGATGTTGACACTCTCCAATTGATAATACCATTCCAATTGAGCTCCAGATAAGCTCTCTTGGAAAAAATGGATCCACAACTTCTTATCAGCAGTGTGAGGTTGGATTCTTCAGACATAAGACCTCAGATGCAGCTTGGGACAAGAGACCCTATCATAAACAACAAAGGTAGGAACCTTGAAACCAATGGGTATGACCACCCCAGATATCAGACTCAAATCTTCAAAATCCAGCCCAGAAGACTTCTGCAACTCCATAGCATCCATTCTATCCACCAGCATCTTGAATTTGTCTTCATTAGGCTCATGGTAATAATTTGCCTCAGAATCAGAGTCCCCCATAGTGCTGTGGAGACTGCCTCCCTCTTTTTCAGACTCTTCAGATTCATAGTCTTAAACTGGTTCTTTGGTCTTGGCAAAACCTTTGAACCTTCTAGTCTTCTTAGTCTTCTTGGCCAGCAGTGTCTTCAATTCATCCTGCCCCTTGGTCAGGTTCAGGATCAGCTCTTGGAACTGTGCATTTTGTGTCTGGAGATCCTTAACTGTTTGTTCAAGAGCCATTGCTGAAATAAACAGCGAGAAGGTGAGAAACCTGTGCACAATTATAAACCTGTAATGCAATGAAATGATATGTGAATGCATATGCAATGTTTTCAAGGACCGCAGGATTTAAATTTGCTTAAACAAACAAGAAAGTAAACTTTTATTAGTAATAAATTTGTTTTGCCTCTTGGGCTTACAGAAAATGAAATGAAATAAATACAAGGGATGGGGTTTTAAGTCTCCCATGGACGTTTCCTCTTTGTGTTGAGGTATGAGTTGAGATTCCGTTCCTCGTGAAGTTGCTTTGTTAGTTCCAGGATTCTTTCTTGGCTTGCTTTGTAATGAGCCTCGAAAGTATCCCTTTGCTCCTTCAACTGGATCCAGGATCTCTGTAAGTATTCCATGTCAGTAGGCATGTCTGGGTGAAGGATGGTATAAGCAGTGTCTCCTTCAGCAACAGGTTCCATGGTAACTGGCAGGATAGCAGGATATGGCATCATGAGAGTCTGAGCACGAGATCGCACCCATCTGAGATAAGCCTCCATAGGAATAGTGTACTTAGGCTCCAGTGTCTTGCTGTCAACCTTGTTTACTTTTCCCCAGGCTCGTATGAATCTCTGACGGTAACCTTGAAGATCGTTGTCGTAGTCGAACATAATACCCTGAATCAACATGTCATGAGGACCATCACTCCGAGCGTAACCAAACTGTCGTAAATCTAGAGAGGGGTTGTAGGTGATGCCTCCTCTTATGCCTAGAAGTGGCACATTAGGAAACTCCCCACAACGGTCAATGATGGTGACATTCTCCATAGATCTGGAGCACCAATGAATATCTGAATGCGAGAGTGACATGATCCTTTTGGACCACCTGAACCCTTGCTCATTCTTCATTACTGAGCGAGGAAGGTGAGAAATAAACCACCTAGAAAGCAAAGGTACGCAGCACATCAAAGTTCCTCTTGCCCTTGTAGTATGGGTATGAAGAGAATGTAGTATGTCTCCAAGCAATGTAGGTATTGGATTGTGACTCAGGAATATGTTGATGGCATGAACGTCTATGAACTGATCTGGATTGGGGAACAATACTAAGCCATAAATCAGCAAGGCTAAGATTTCCTCAAAAGCATCATAGCTCATGGCCTTCAAGAACACCTGAGCTTTCTCTATCAACACCTTAGCAAGAATACCCTTAACTTCGCTTCTCGTTTCTAGAACAATGTCAGACTTCTTCAGATGTAGGGCTGCAGCAATAACCTCTGGTTTAATCTCCTTCTCCAAACCTGTGAAGGGTCTTTGATCAAGAACAGGTATACTTAGAAGTTTAGAGAACTCCTCTATTGTAGGAACCAGCTGATAGTCAGGGAATGTAAAGCAATGGTGCTTAGGATCAAAGAACTGAAATAGGACACTCATCATGTCCTCATTGAACCCTGGGGTGACTAGATCCAATAGGTGACCATGTCTCTTGACAAACTGGGAGTGATCAGACACCTGAGAAACCAACTCTTTAAGCTTAGCAGGTATGCCCACAAAGTTGATCCTGATGGTGTTTCTACGAGCAGAAGCCATGACCTGCAACAAAGAACAAAGATGAATCCTTTGGTCCTTGAAATGGTTAGTGAAAATGTTATGCTTATGATGCATGATAATGTCATGATGTTATGCTCAATCACAAACATGTGGCACACACAAACAAGTCACACAATAGCCCTAGGTTTAAAGGCTTGCATGAGGTTCAAAGGTAAGTACCCTCCCCTGAAGTTAGATGGTTCATCCTGTCCTACAAAAGTAACCAGGTTCTAAGGGATCTCAATATCATTGATCCTTCACAAGGGTGGTTGTTCAGTAGGCAACTTACTTGCCAACCAAAACCCTCCAAGTTTAGAATCTCAATGAGCGTAGCATCGAGTATCAACCAACTTCAGTTTTCACCAAAGCCGGTTATCTCACTACTTTCTAAAGGCCAAGATGGGATAACTAGGGTTCTAAAAGTTAGTTAGTGCATTGACAACATATGGCAGCCTCATATTATCCTCAACTTGACTTAAGGAATATAAGCACCAACCAAGAAGTCACACTAACTATGGCCACGAGATCAACCATATCGGTATACGCTGTAAACACCCCAAATTTGCCCTCACCCATTTCACCATGGCTTGTGATCATTTCATAAGCATAAATACAATCATAACATCTCATACCACAATTTTGATTCACTGCATGGATTCAAAGTCATCTGCATCTAGGGTTTGTGATCTGAGCAATCCAAGAGCCTCTTGAGCCATTCCAAAGGTCATCAATCACTTAAAAGAGGTCCATGTGTGTTCAAGTATCATATTATATCCTCCCAAAGTCAAGAATGCCAAAGGATCACAAGAACTGGGATTGGTATGGAAGCAGAGCCAGGCTTGACTGCACAGATGACCTAAAATTAGGGTTTTGGTTTCAAAGGCCATAACTCCAAATTTTTTGGTCATTCTTGTTTCTATTGGTCTCTATATGGTATAGGGAGTATGCATATCAATTTTCATGAAGAAACTCCATGGGGAAGTCATTTGATCAAGAGTTGACTTTTCAAGCAAGTCAGTGCAAAATCAGGGCATCTGAGGCCCCCAATGACCCAACCAAAGGGTGTTCTTCATCATTTTGATTGTATATGATCTTTATTTGATCATGGAAGATGTTAGAAGTTTACAAAATTCAAGAATTTCAAGTTTTTGCAAAGTTGACGTTTTGGGCAAGTTTGACTTTTAATGGAAATGTCATTTTAGGCAACTTTTTCAACCCTTACTTTTTGATTCAAGAAAGCTTCAAATAAAAAAACTTTGGTCATGAAAGTTGTAGAATAGATCTTTCCCTTTTCAAAAAGTACAAGAACATGACCTAATTCATTTTGGATCAAAAGTTATGGCTTGTCAAAGTTGGCTAAAATCACAAAATTTCAAAGTTTCTACCAAAGAGGTATTTTGCAAAATGACTTGATCAAGTGTTCTAAAGCTATCAAATGGACTTCTAATCCACACAACATGATCACACAACATCTAAAAATCAGAATGGGCCAAGGAATCACATGTTTCATGGCTTGTGGATCAAGTTTCTTTCATAAGAACCAAAGGCAAGGCAAGTTGCAAAACTCATGATAACTTCTCATCCACTTGCTGGCTAGTTGGCTGATCAATCCTAGGCCCTTCCTCACATCATGCTGCGCAGCACACCCTCCTTGTACTAGGCTAGCAAGTGACCCATGCTTCTCTTACACAAAAGTTGACATTTTGCAAAAGCACCCATACCAATCAATAAAGTACATGTCACTTCTTCTGACCAATCACATTTCTTTATACAAATCAAATGCAAGCCAAACATAAGCACAAGCAAGCCTGAAACCAGCCATAGCACACCGTTCTCATTTTCACCCTCTTGAGCAAAAGCATTCGAAACTCAACATACAGGCCATAAACACACAAACAAACTTCATAAACCATCTCACCATGCTTCACTGAACAAAAAGCACCCATCATCCTTGCCTGAAAGCCATAGAATCACAAACACGATCCTCACCTGACCTTAAACAGAACTCAAGCCAACTCTCAAACCAGCCACTTTCAAAGCTTCTCAAGATTCATTTCTTCATCAGAGGATTCAAAGGAGTGAGTTTGCACCAAGAAACAACCCAGAAAGCACAGGATCAGAAAGCTCCATCTCAGGTATAGCTCAAGAACAAATTTTCCAGAACTTCATTTTCTTGTTACAAACTGAATCTACATGTTGCACTGATCATCTGGATGTGTTTAGATTTGAAAATAAGTAAGAGATGACCATTTCATGTCTCTCTGAAAGTTTGCCCGTGTTTCACATTTGCCTTCGATTCAAGCTTGTTAATGAAAATAAATGAATTTTAGGAGAGGGGTTAGGTTTAGTTTGAGGGGAAGATCATTTTGGTGGAAGAAATTTCTTGATTAATGACCTGTAGCGAAATCTAGGGTTTTGGTTCGCCGGAGAAGACGACCGGAAGTCTTCTCCGGCCACCTGAAAGTGCTTAACCCTAATCTGTGTAATTAAGGAGATTTGAATTCTGGCCCTTGGATGTGTTGACCCGCGCGCGTTTGGTTGGCCAGGATTCCACCATTTTGCCCTAATCCACGTTGACTTAGTTAATCCCAATTAATTAATTCATAAAACCTGATTTAAGCCAGAAATGATCCTGACCCTTAATTCACGCGCCAAGTCAATAGCCTCCTCCCAACTTTGAATCTGATGCGTTGGATGTGAATACTTCTCATTTTTATTAGTTTTTATTTCAATTTATTTCTAATAATTTCTCTATTTTATTAAAAATAGTAAAATCATTTTAAAAATTCTGAAATTTTTTGTACAAACTTCTATTTAATTTCAGAAACCAAAAATATTTTTATTTTTATTTTTTTGCATTCAAAAATATTTTTAAATCATTTAAAAGTTTATTTTTAATTAATTAATGAGAATTAATTAATTAAAAATACTTTTAAGTATTTAAAAATCACCAAAAAATTCATGAAACTTTTAAAACCATTTAGAAACATTGACCAACCCTCAAACCAAATTTCTTTTTTGATCTTGATGCATTTTGAGAAATTTTCATGGAATTAAAATCATTTTAAGGCATTATTTTGATCCAAACTTCAAAAAATCATTTCTGCCTAACCATTGAGAGTTGGACCTTGATTCTTTTTGCATTGCATTGTGTTTAGCATGTAGTTTGTGAGATTAAATTGGCATGATTTGATCTTTCATTTTCCATTTGTTTGACATTTTTCTTGTTAAGGAACCCTAAAACCCTAGAAATTTTAGGAAATTCACAACTTTTATTAGGTTAAGAGTTGGAACTTCTCCTTTGGGCAGTGAGTTAGTATAGGTTTAGGGATCCTTTGAGTGCATTTTCAATTTTTTATATTGATGTTTGCTTCTGATTTTGGGTTATGTTTGATGCTTTGATCATAAACCCTAATTTGGGCTTCCATATGCATCCATCTTGCACTTGCTTGCATAACATGACTTGCCATAGCATTTTGTGCATCCATTTGGTTCATTTGACATCTTAAGACATATTAGAAGCATGTTTGATCATTGCATCATGTATTTGCCATGATGTATGTCATTTGCATTCTATAACTTTTCATGTATGTTCATGGTTCTAAACTTGTTTCATTTGCATCCACATGTTTGTATGATCATTCTCATGCCATGATTCATGTTTACATCATCTCATAGCATTATCATCATCTCATATATGTTTCTGGTTTTGATTTGCATCATGCCATTTCATTCCATTTTGCATTGCATTGCATCTTTCTCACTAACTTTTCAGGTGGTAAGCAACTTTGAGAAGTGAATTTGCCTTCACTTCTCACAACTTCTTTTCATTTCTTTCATGCATCCTTGCTGAATTTTACTTTGTGTTTGAGATTGAGCTTGCTCTTTCTTCTTCTTCTTACTCTCTTTCCTCAAGTGACTTGACTTCTTGAGTGAAGTAAGTTACTTTGCTTCTCCTGATCCTTTCATCTGCTTCCTGGTGGTTCCATTGAAGATTTCTCTTGTCAAACCTCACAAACCTTAGGAACAACCAAGCATGACAATGATTAGGGTTTTGATTAGTCCCCCCTCTTAGTTTTACCTTTGTGTCTCATTGAGTCTTCTCTTCTCATCTCATAATCAGGGACTAAACCCTAAAGGCTTTAAGGCTTTGTGATTAAGCTTATGCCTGCATCCTTCTATTAGGATGGAGTGTATAACTTTAATCCTAAGTGTTAAATCCTTAATGTGTTTAAATCCTTTAATTAATCCATCTTAATAATCATCAAGACATCACACTTGTAACTTGGGCCTTGCATTAGGGTTCTAATTCTTCCTTAACTGGTTAAGAAGGACTAACCCTAATGTTAATGGACAAGTCCCCCTCAAGTTGTCTTACAAACCCTAAAAAACACTTCTTCATCATATCATTGACTAAAATCCACTTAATAAAGGCTTTGTTTTGTCATGAGTTTAATCCCTAATCATGGATTAAGTTGAGGATCTTTCCTCAGCTTAAACACTCTCATCTATTATCCTTCTATTAGGATGGTGTAATGGGTCTGTTTAATCCCTGATTATGGCTTAACCTCATTACTCGACACTAAACAAAAACAACAAAAAACATCTAAATAATCACAAGTAGGTTAATGATCTTAATCCTTCATCAAAGGTGATTAAGTGTGAGAATCTGACTTCACACTTAAGGTATTCTCATTACCCCTAATCAGAGGGAAGATGTGATGAGTTTACTAACCCATTGGTTTAGGCTTAAGCTCATTAACTTATGACAAACTTTCAAAAGCAATAAAAGACTGAAAACACAAAAACAAACAATAATCGTCTCCTTCGGGATTCTTTTCTCATCATCTTCACTCACAAACGAGAACTTGCTTCTTCCGTCTAATGCAAGACAGTTTGCACCTGAGCCAGACAGGTCATACACTTGAGCATAGGAAAGTAAGCAGTTCACAAGTCAATTCATCTTTCAGTCTCTTTGGGTCGAACTACGGTGTTCTGACTTCCTCATTGCACGAGAGGATACGTAGGCATAACTTAACAGTTATCGAACAAAATTCTCTGTATAATCCCCCCTCTTCCAGCTTCACTCTTTAAGCCTCATAGTCTTGAGCATACTCTTTTCCTTACACGGACACTTCACTTATACACCTCACTCCTTTACACTGACACCTGTACATCCTTTTCCAGCTCTTTATACACAAATTGCACTGACACTACCCCTTTAAAACACAAATCTTCTAAGCGTGGATCCCGTCGAGTACGGCGGACAATCTGGGTGCTAATACCTTCCCAGGTTGTAACCAACCCCCTTTCTCAGTCTCTCTGGTTCGCAACCGTCTTATCCATATCTTTCCAGGCCTATGCAGCATTGCCTTTCCTCCGGGATAAAAATGCCTAGCTGGCGACTCTTTTCTTTTCCAGTGAGTTCACTGCTGTGTGTTCTCATTGTTCTTTTCGCCGACCGTTCGCGTCTGTACCCTATTTGACCCGGCTTCATTTAGTGGGAGCGACAGCTTGGCGACTCTGCTGGGGACGCTTATGCTGCAACCAGGGCTTCTGGTTCTTTTTGTGGGTTCCTCCTAGCGCTTGTTTGATTTGTGTTTATTGGGGTGTTATGTGTTATCTGTGTTTGTATAGTTGCTTTATTTTTGCTTTATGTACAGTTGTTTACTACTTTCTTTATAGCTTTACATATATCATACTGTCATACTGTGCTGGCTGGATCTGTTTTGTTGCTTTGGTGGGTGGTTGTTCTATTGAGAGTTGAGGTCCTATACCTGGGACCTGAGTGACACCTAGGCTAGAGTGGTTCATATTCTTTCCCATTCCATTTCGGTCTGGTGCGGGAATATGAAACACAGTTCTGATATGGGTTTCTTCTTGAGAACTCTGTGCTGCAGATTTCCTGTAGTGCTAGGGTTATTTGGGAAGCCTGCTAAGTCTGGATGACCTTTAGTATTGACCTTCAGAAACTGAGGTGAATTAGAGGAGGATTTTTTATGGTTATTGTAAACACTGTACCTTCGGGTTAGAAGTGTTTACACTTCTCATAACTGATCCAAGTCTGAGGATCCTTGTTTTAGAACATCACCTGTGAGAGGGTTGGGTTGTTTACAGGTTTGCAGGTACCCTTGGCCTCAGCATACCCTGTTACCTTTGTTTTGACTAAGAGTACTCCATCTTGGAACAGTTCTTGTGATTTTTTAACCCTGGACATGTGACTCTTTATTTGAGTCCCCCACCTTGGTTACTGGACTTATAGACCTCCATCTGGATTTCTTGAACATACTTGGACCTATATCAGAGCACTTGATCAGATCCAGCTCAGTCACAAACCTTTGCATATCATTTTCATACATCATCATTGCATCATTTTGACATTTGCTTATTTGTTTTTCAGGGTATCCATCCTTTATTTTGGCTTGGTTTTGACCCCATCATCAGCATAGACCTATCTTCATCAGCATCTACTTCAGCTATCTGCTACCTGCTTCAGTCACCTGCACCACCAGTCTCAGCCTGTCAGTGGCCCATCTTCAGTGTCATCATCAGCATCTGTCTCAGCTCTTCTTCAGCAACATGGCACCCAAGAAGAGCAACATCTCCTACCATTTCTTTCAGCCTGAGCTAGCTGACATTAGGAAGATTCAGACCCTGATTACTCCAGACCATATACCACTATTCAGAGAACACTATGGAGGCATACTTGATGTGGTTATGGATTTGGACCCTTCACAGAGGAGCCTGATTCATACTTGCCTGCAGTTCTATGATCCTCCTCTGAGGTGTTTCACTTTTCAAGACTTTCAGTTAGGGCCTTTACTAGAGGAGTATTCATCATTGGTTGGTGTACCTATCAGGGGTGGAGTCCCCTTCAACCCTGAGATGTCTTTTCCAAGTAATGAAGAGATAGCAAAGGCATTGTATCTGGAACCTTGTCTGATTGGGCAGAATATGACTACTAAGGCTGGAATCTCTGGTCTACATCTGGATTTCTTGATCTCTCAAGCTACCCTGAAGGCTTCTTTGGGAGAGTGGAAGGCAGTCTGTGCTTTATTGGCCCTGAGCATATATGGGATCATATTATTTGCAGATGAGCCTAAGTTTGTTAGCAAGAATGCAATCCATCTTTTCATCCTGAGAAACCCAGTGCCCACCTTACTGGGAGATTTTTACTACTCTGTTCACCAAAGGAATGAAAAGCAGAGAGGAAGATTGGTGAGGTGATGTGCTCCCCTTTTCCATACCTGGCTGCTCAAGCATTTGCCCAAGACAGATGCATTCTTGAATCCTCATCAGCAGGGGAACTGGGCTAGAAGACTCACTGATTTGACCTCAACTAATATCAGGTGGTGCACTCAAAGCACAAAAGGCAGGGACATCATTACCAGTTGTGGGCAGTTTCCCAATGTACCCCTGATAGGAGTAAAGGGTTGTATCAATTACAACCCTCTGCTGTTCAAAAGACAACTGGGCTATGCACTGGTCCACACTCCTAAGGCACAAGATTTGACTGAGACTCTTTACTATGAGAACAAGCCTAATCTGGCTATTGTCAGGCAAGCAGCCTGGGCCTGGGACAATGTTCAGACTAAAGGAGTAACCATTCTGGGGAAGTGCAACAATGTGGCATCAGCACAGTACTATGAGTGGTCCCATGCCAGGGCTCAATTTTCTGGGATGCCCTTCACCATGGAGGATATGCCTGGGCCATCCTCAGCACCACCTCCTGTCACTGTCAGTTTAGAGGAGTTTGAGCAATTGAAAGAGAGAAATGAGAAGTTAACTCAGGCCCTACAGAAGACCCTCTCATAGAGGAGTGATGGTAGGTTGGATATTGAGAGGTTAGAGAAGCTGAAAGTGGAGCATCTGGCCAGAATTGAGAAGTCAGAGGATTATATCAAGAAGTCTAGGGCTGGAGAGCAGATCTTGAAGAATGCCTGCAAGGAAGCCCAGTTCCAGAAGGCCAGGACTGATTTGTATCTGAAGGAGAGTCAAGCTAGGTGGGTCAGGATCACTGAAGCCCGTACTCTGGAAGATAAGAGGACTCAGGACAAGATTGAGCAGTTGGAGGCTAGCGCAAAGGAGCAACAGGAAGCCCTGCTAGCAGCCCAGAGAGAGATCTCAGAGTTGAAGATTAGAGTTGGAGTGAAGAGGTCAAAGGACCAGAGTCAGCACAAGAAGCTAACTGCAGCTGTTACTACCAGGAATCTCCTTATCAGGAATCTCACAGAGCGTCCAGCTGATCCTGTGACTGAAGCACTTCTCAAGGAAGTCCAGGAGGATGATTTTGGTCTTGGAGTCTGACTTTTGCTTGTTGTTGCTTTCATTTCATGTACTTTTATTTTCTTATGTTGTATTTTGACCCCTCGGGGCATGTTTTGTAAAGAACAAACTATGTATCATTTGCTTTTTGTAATATATGTATCAGTTTGTTCCATCTGATTTCTTCAAGCAACATCAACAGCATCTTCAAGGGTCTGGAAAGGTCAAAACCAAGTGCCAAGCCGGATACCTTGGAAACAAATAAGCATACTGCATTGCATACTAACCTTTGTTTGTTTTGTAGGTTTGTTTTGTTTGTTGCTAACTCTGTTGTGATCTCAGGAACTATTGCTCGACGACGGGTGTTCCCACTCAACCGTCCACACAGATATCCAACCCGCAATAATCTTCCGGGCATACAGATGGACCAGGTACAGCAGGGCCTTACAGAGGTCAAGAACCAAATGGCCAATGAAAGATTGGAAATGAGGGCTCAGATGACACAATTTATGGAGGTGATGAACAATATGGCTCAGAGCCAAGAGAGATTAAAGGCAATGGTAGAGAGGCAGAATCAAGAAGACCCCCATTTAGGGACTGCTGGGACAAGCAATAACGAGAGGGTTCAGCCTCATGTCACCCCCCCTGTATTTGGACCCCACCTTCATCCAGAGATCAACATCCCTGCTAATGTACAAGGGAATGCTACCACAGGCAGAGTGCTGCAAGAAGACCCCCAGGAAGATCACAGTGATGGGAGCGGGGGATGAGGCCTATGACAGAAGGCTGGATGAAATTGCTGAAAAATTAAGATCCTTGGAGTCTCAAAACTCTTTGGGTTTTGATGTTATGGACATGGGCTTAGTGGACGGGGTCAGGATTCCCCACAAATTTAAACCACCATGCTTTGAAAAGTACAACGGGACTTCTTGTCCACGGACCCACTTGCAATCCTTTCTGGGGAGGCTGAAGGCATATACCATGGACGAGAAGCTATGGATGTTTTATTTTGAGGATAGCTTGACGGGAGCTTCAAGGGAATGGTACTCTCATTTGACTAGAGCGACCGTCAGGTGTTGGAAGGATTTGGCAGAGGCCTTCATTAGACAATACCAGTATAATTTGGATATGGCACCCAACAGGACCCTCCTGATGGGAATGTCACAATAATCTAGAGAAAGCTTCCGAGAGTACGCCCAGAGATGGAGACAGCTGGCTGCTGCTGTCCAGCCACCTATGTCAGAGAGGGAGATGGCAGATATGTTTATGAACACCCTTCAAGGGACATACATTGATAGGCTAGCTGCTTTTTCTTCTACCAGCTTTGCAGATGTCGTTATAGCTGGAGAAAGAATTGAGAGTCTATTAAAGATGGGCAAAATTTCTGACAACGGTGCCGGCTCATCCAGCAATACAAGGAAGCCTTTGTGGGCCCAAGAAGAACTGGTGAGACCAATGCTATCCATGCCAGCAGGGGTAGACCCCAATATGTTCATAGGTCTGTGGCAGCAGTCACCATTCCTGCTCCAATTCATCCACAACCAGCTTATCAACCACAACAACAAAATTATCAGCAACAAAATCAGTATCCTCCTCAGAGAAACTACAACAACACCAACAACAGCAATCAGCAAAGACCGTTCCAACAGAGACCTTCTCAGGCCAATAGGGTGATCGATCCGATCCCTATGCCATATGCCACATTATTGCCACAACTCCTGAAACTCAATCTGGTTGAGCTAAGGACGTTGGCACCTCCGGATCCTGCCAGTCTACCCAGAAATTATGACGCCAGCGCCAGATGTGCTTTTCATTCAAATGCACCTGGCCACAGTACAGAGAAGTGCAGAGCCTTGCACATGAAGGTACAAGACTTGGTAGATTCTAAGGCTCTAAATTTTGCACCACCACCAAATGTTAACAAGAACCCTATGCCAAACCATGGTGGCCCCAGAATCAATGCTATTGAAGAAGACAAGCCGTCTTACTTGATAACCAGTGTGGGTCAGATTCGGACACCTTTGGTAGAGATTAAAGCTCAACTCCTCGAATGTCAAATATTCCCGGGATATGAGCTAGGGTGTGCTTATTGTAACATTTCAGTGAATGGTTGTGATAACCTAAGAGATGGCATAGATGGTCTCATCCAGAGTGGCCTGTTTCAAATCACAACATCAATTCCTATCAATCCAGCAATCTCCTTAACAACAATCCCCGAGTCTTCTACAAATACAACAACCATTGTTCCAAGCAACTCTTCAATCTCATCAACAAATGCTTCATCTGTTACTTCAACGGACCAGATATCAGCAAACATCCCTTCTACAACTTCAGCACCCATTCATTCAGGGCCTCCTACAACAACAACACCCATCCTTCCAACAATGTCTCCTACAACTTCAGCAGCAAATGTCTCAACGGTTACAATTTATTATGATCCTGAAAATGATTCTGCCTACAACTCACAAAATGCCGCTCCCATCAGAGCACCAGTCACAATATATTATGATCCGCATACTATCATGGTCCCTTCTGCAGCTGCTATCAGTCCAGTCACTATCACAGTGCCTGGGCCAGTACCTTATGAAAGCAGTAATGCCATCCCTTGGCATTACGGCTCCGATCTATACTGCAAAGGACAGAAAATCACTCTTGAATCAGCAACTTCTTCACCACAAATAGATAATGTGGGAGGAGGCAGAGGCTTCACTCGAAGCGGACGTCTATTTGCTCCACAAATTCAAAGACCCACTGCTGAAGCAAAAGCTGCTGCCAAGGCAAAAGGGAAGAGCATGGTGCAAGAAGAGCAAATTGTTAAAGAAGCTTTGAAAACACCTTTTGATCAAGAAGTTGATGAATTCATGAGAATCATCAAGAAAAGTGATTACAAGATAGTGGATCAGCTTCACCAGACGCCTTCTAAGATCTCCATTCTATCATTGCTTATGTGCTCCGAGGCTCATCGGAACGCATTACTAAAAGTCTTGCACGCAGCTTATGTGCCAGAAGAGATCACAGTCAATCAGTTGGAAGCTGTGGTTGGAAATGTTAATGCTAGTAATGGGCTAGGATTTACCAACACTGATTTGACTACTGAAGGCCGCAATCATAACAAGGCTTTGCACATTACCATGGAATGCAAAGGTGCAGTTCTTTCTCATGTGCTGGTAGACACAAGATCATCCCTCAATGTCTTACCTAAAAAATCCCTTGTGAAGCTGGAATATGAAGGATTGGAATTACGTCCCAGCAACCTGGTAGTGAGAGCCTTTGATGGTTCTAAGAGATCGGTTCTGGGAGAAATTGAGTTGCCTATAACGATTGGCCCACAAACTTTCAAAACGACCTTCTACGTGATGGATATACAGCCTGCCTACAGCTGTCTATTGGGTAGGCCATGGATTCACGCCGCTGGCGCCGTGACCTCAACCCTTCACCAGAAGTTAAAATTCGAGTGGGAAGGTCAAGTCGTTACTATCTGTGGAGAGGAAGATATTTTTGTTAGCCATCTGGCTACCTACAAATACATTGAGATGGATGGGGAGATCCACGAAACAATGAGTCAAGGGTTTGAGGCCTTGAACATAAATGAAACATCTGTTGTACCTGGAACCTCAATAACATCTTATCAACAAGCCCGAAAGGTTGTTGAAGAAGGGACTGCCCAAGGCTGGGGCAAATTGTTACCTGTGGAGAAGAAAGAGGATAGATTTGGGTTGGGTTACAAACCAACTCAACAAGATCAAGCAGAGGCTGCTAAGGAGCCCAACTTTGTTAGTGGGGGAATGCTCACCCCTGATGCTGTCAACAATTTGGAAGACGAGGATGAAAGCGACCGCAACCTGGAGAGTTGGATCCGTCCAAAGGTCCCGGGGAGCAGTATCTCAAACTGGTCTTCCCAGGAAATTATAAGAGTTACTCCTGCAGAGTAATTATTATTTCCTGTATTTTAAGCATGCATCAAGTCTTGCATCTTGCCCAAGATGACAAGACTCATTTTGTAATCGGGCCATCTGTAATTTTTGTGCAACAAGATTAATCAATGAAATATCAGACATCTTTTGCAAATGAGTCTTTTTCTTTTCCGCTCGCTGTTTTTTCCATTTTTCTTTTTGTACAAAAAATAAATGGCAGTGTTTTCAAAATGTTAACTTTATTTCACTTTTCTAAACAAGATTAAAATCAATCACTAAAATGAACAAACTGAACCCTTGCAGAGAGCGCCTTCCAGACCGCACCGACAACAACACGGCTATGACTTCGTATGTCTTTGACAATCCAATCAATCAAGTTGATGAAGGGGTTGAAGAAGATTACGAGCTTCCTGAAGAGCTAGCCAGGTTGTTGAGACAAGAGGAAAAGGCTATCACTCCTCATCAGGAGGAGGTCGAAACGATCAATCTTGGTACAGATGAAGATGTGAAAGAAGTTAAAATCGGGGCCTGCTTACAAGACTCAGTGAAGAAACAACTGATTGACCTGCTTCAGGAATATGTGGATGTGTTTGCTTGGTCTTATCAGGATATGCCAGGATTGGACACCGACATTGTTGTGCACAAGCTGCCTTTAAGGGAAGATTGCCCGCCAGTTAAACAGAAACTGCGCCGTACTCGCCCAGACATGGCAATGAAAATCAAAGAAGAGGTACAAAAGCAATGGGACGCCGGGTTCCTTGATGTAACTAGCTATCCACCGTGGGTTGCTAATATTGTGCCTGTGCCTAAGAAAGACGGCAAAGTAAGGATGTGCGTTGACTACCGGGATCTGAACAGAGCCAGCCCGAAAGATGACTTCCCATTACCTCACATTGATGTATTGGTTGATAATACGGCTCAGTTCTCGGTATTCTCCTTCATGGACGGATTTTCAGGATACAATCAGATCAAAATGTCACCTGAAGACATGGAGAAGACAACCTTCATCACACCCTGGGGCACGTTCTGTTACAAGGTGATGCCATTCGGATTGAAGAATGCTGGTGCAACATATCAGCGGGCTATGGTAACATTATTCCACGATATGATCCATAAGGAAATCGAGTGTTATGTGGATGACATGATTGCCAAGTCCCTCACTGAATAAGACCACCTGGTAAATCTGCTAAAGCTATTCAAGCGTCTGAGGAAGTACCAACTAAAGTTGAACCCCAACAAGTGCACATTCGGGGTGCGATCTGGTAAGCTGCTGGGTTTTATTGTGAGCGAGAAAGGGATTGAAGTTGACCCTGATAAAGTCAAAGCCATTCAAGAAATTCCTGCACCAAAGTCAGAAAAAGAAGTTCGAGGGTTCTTAGGACGATTGAACTACATTTCACGGTTCATATCTCACCTTACAGCAACCTGCGAACCCTTGTTCAAATTGTTAAGAAAAGAACAGACGGTCAGGTGGAACGACGACTGCCAGAAGGCTTTTGACAAGATCAAAGAATACTTGCAAGAACCTCCAATCCTTATGCCTCCAGTTGAAGGAAGACCTCTGATCATGTACTTAACAGTATTAGAAGAGTCAATGGGGTGTGTGCTGGGCCAGCATGACGAGTCTGGTCGAAAAGAGTATGCAATATACTACCTAAGCAAAAAGTTTACCGACTGTGAACAACGTTATTCACTGCTCGAGAAAACTTGCTGTGCTTTAGCGTGGGCTGCTCGCCGACTAAGACAGTATATGTTGACCCACACTACCTTGCTGATCTCCAAAATGGACCCAGTTAAGTACATATTTGAGAAGCCAGCACTTACCGGACGGGTTGCAAGATGGCAAATGATCCTCACGGAATATGACATCCAGTACACTTCTCAAAAAGCCATCAAAGGCAGTGTATTGTCTGAATATCTTGCTGAGCAACCCATCGATGATTACCAGCCTATAAGATTTGACTTCCCTGATGAAGACATCATGTTCATAAAAGTAAAAGATCATGAAGAGCCTGTTCACACTGAAGGGCCTGACCCGGAAAAAGAATGGACTATGATGTTTGATGGGGCTGTTAACATGAATGGTCGAGGTGTTGGTGCAGTACTCATTACGCCTAAGGGAGTTCACATGCCTTTCTCGGCAAAACTCACTTTCAACTGCACTAACAACGAAGCTGAATACGAAGCATGCATTATGGGTCTTGAGGAAGCCATTGACCTCAGGATCAAGACATTGACTGTATTCGGAGATTCAGCTTTGGTAATCAATCAAACCAACGGCAAATGGTACACCCACCAAGAACATCTGATACCTTACAGGGATTATACAAGGAGGTTATTGACTTTCTTTACAACGGTCAAGCTTGAGTATATCCCTCGGGACGAGAATCAGTTTGCAGATGCTCTGGCTACCATTTCATCAATGATCAAAGTTCAAGCTGCCAACTTCGTACCTCAAATTTCAGTATCCCGACTTGACAGACCAACATATGTGTTCACAGCAGATGTTGTTAAAGATAATAAGCCTTGGTTCCATGACATTAAGTGCTTCTTAGAGGATCAAACATACCCACCCGGGGCATCATCCAATGATAAGAAGACATTAAGAAGGCTTGCTGGTAGTTTCTTTCTGAACACCGATGGTTCCCTGTACAAGAGAAACTTTGATATGGTGCTCCTCAGATGCGTTGATAGAACAGAAGCAGACTTGTTGATGCATGAAGTGCACGAAGGATCCTTTGGTACCCATGCTGGAGGACATGCAATGGCCAAGAAGTTGCTGAGATCAGGTTATTACTGGATCACAATGGATGTCGACTGTTGTGCATACGCCAGAAAATGCCATAAATGCCAGATTTATGCGGATAAGGTGCATGTGCCTCCCAATCCTTTAAATGTGATGTCTTCACCCTGGCCTTTTGCCATGTGGGGCATTGACATGATTGGCAAGATTGAACCAACTGCTTCGAATGGCCACAGATTCATCCTGGTTGCCATTGACTATTTCACCAAGTGGGTCGAAGCAGCTTCCTATGCAAATGTTACCAGGCAAGTGGTAGCCAGATTTCTGAAGAGAGATATCATCTTCCGATACGGAGTTCCCGAGCGAATCATTACTGACAATGGTTCCAACTTGAATAACAAAATGATGGCAGAGCTATGCCGGGACTTCAAGATCCAACATCACAATTCTTCTCCTTACAGTCCAAAGATGAATGGCGTTGTCGAGGCAGCTAATAAGAATATCAAGAAGATTGTGCAGAAGATGGTAGTCACCTACAAAGACTGGCATGAGATGCTACCATTTGCCTTGCATGGATACCGCACGTCAATCAGAACATCCACTGGGGCAACACCGTATCAGCTGGTGTATGGTATGGAAGCGGTCCTACCTGTTGAGGTTGAATTACCCTCCCTACGGGTGTTGATGGATGTTAAGCTGAACGAAGCAGAGTGGGTCCGATCCCGATACGAGCAACTGAGTCTGATTGAAGAAAAGAGATTGGCTGCAATCTGTCATGGGCAGTTATATCAGAAAAGAATGAAGAGAGCCTTCAATCAGAAAGTCAGGCACCGAGAGTACCAAGTAGGGGATCTTGTGCTGAAAAGAATCCTCCCTCCTCATACAGACCACAGGGGCAAGTGGACTCCGGATTATGAAGGACCATTTGTAGTGAAGAAAGTTTTTTCTGGTGGAGCACTGATGCTCAGCACCATGGATGGTGAAGACTTCCCGTCCCCTATGAATTCAGATGCTGTTAAAAAATACTTCGCATAAAAATGACCCGCTGGACATAAAAACAGAATGTAAGTCCAGGCAGAAATAGGGCATCCCGGCGAGTCAAAAACAGAATAAACGACTCGGGCAAAAATAAGGGAAAATAAACAAAAAAATGTACACCCGCTGAGTTGAAAAGCCGCATTGGACAACTCAGGCAAAAATGGGTATCCCGATGGATTGAAAACCCGAAAGGGCGATCCATGCAAAATAAGGGAATAAGCGAACAACTGCATTCTGAATTCGCCTGTATCACCTACAACTTGGTAAGCTTCGAAAGGATCAAGTGTCTTTCAGAATCAGCCTTCTTCAGAAAGCAAGACGAGAAGAACGTCAAATGTCATACGAGTCATAGCAAAAGGGAAGCTCCTCGAAGCGTCGTCAACATTGCCAGCATTTTGTTTCTCAATTTGTAACAATCTCCTCATTTCAGGGGATATGTTTCCTTGACTGTACCTTGCCAATTCAGGGCACATGAATTAATAAAATTAGATTTTCAGTCACGATTCGTCTCGTCCGTTTTATTTTCATTTGCAAAATGTCTGATGTCTCCAAAAAATTTGATTGCATGAATACAGATGCTTATCTTCAAAAAGAAAAACACATGCTTGCAGGAAGTGTACTTACTCTCCGAAGTGTCTAAACTCCTATGACGGAATCCAGTAAAGGATACCTCGGGATTACTTGTGCGTTTCCCTATCTTTGCAGGATTGCAGGTATCCAAAGCGCAACTTGAGGCATGAAAGCTTCACCCCAACAAGCTGACAAATCAACACTCAGTCTTAGCACCCAAAGTGTTTTCTCCCCAGCTGAGTTTCCACTTGCTATCCCTCCCCAGCTGAGGTGCCAACCATTCTTCCTCCTCAGCTAAGTACAAAAGCCAGGGAACCATCTCCCCACAGAGTTTCAGCCTCTAACCAGGAGAGCAACGCATGAAGGAATCACAACAGAGTGAAGAAGGCTTCTACAAACCCCAGCTGGGTCTCTCATTTGCTGGAATAAGTCTATCATTGACCCGTTTCCCCAAACAGATATCATTTCATCGGATCTACCAGTAATCTCATCCCCAGCTGGGATGTTCATTTCAAACAGATCGACCAGAGATCTTCATAGCAACGGGATTCGAATCCCGGATTGGTATCTTTGCATAATCATGGCATTCGCATCATATTCACCCACAAAGCGTAGCATTCCGTCTAATACGGAGCATTACGGCAAAAATCAAACATATTGCATAATCGTAAGCCATTTTCTGAATCAAACACTTGTGAATAATAACAATCCATCAATATACAGAATACCCTCCAGATTCCCCAGCAAACACAGTTGCCTTACATACCCAAACACCAGTATATACTCCTTGTGGCACTCGTCCGTGTCACATCCTCAGCAGAAAGCCAAAGCATCCTCTTTGCACTCACGCATACTTATATAATTTCCTTGACATCCGTCCGTGTCATTTTCCCCAGTGCAGTAACATAAACACTTTGTATATCAGATATTTGTTCATATTATACTTTTCACCTTTTGACACTCGTCCGTGTCACTCTCCCCAGCAGATTAAACACTCATCTATACACCACTCATACTCATACTTATACAAATACCCGTCCGTATCCTGTATACACCATTTATATCCCCGCAGATTCAGCACTAGTCCATGTTCTTTGTTAACCAGTTGGTACTCGTCCGTACCATCATCTTAGAACATGTGTCAAGCGTTTGTTTCTACCTGATACTCGTCCGCATCATAGTCTTAAGGATGCTCGTCCGTATCTTTAATCCATACACTGTGTCAAACACTCTGGTCTTATTGAATATAGACACTCGTCCGTGTCTACTATTCCCCCGAAGAGTCCTCTCAGATTCAACACTCGTCTGTGTTCTCTGTTAACCAGTTGATACTCGTCCGTATCATCATCTTTGAACACGTGTCAGTATTTGTTTCTATCTGATACTCGTCCGTATCGTAGTCTTAAGGATGCTCGTCCGCATCTTTAATCTATACACAAACATCTAAACACTTATACCTTTATTTCTTGGATGTAAACACTCGTTCGTGTTTACTATTCCCCAGTAAATCGCCTGCAAAGCAAACTCTTTTTCTATCTGGCATTCGTCCTATGTCATGATAAACCTTGAGAGCAGCCGTCCCCTGCAAGGTGGTCGTCCTCCACCTTTTGATGGTCGTCTTCCATCATGCTCATCCGATGGCCGTCCCCATCGTTGATTTTCTATCCGACATTCGTCCTATGTCGTGATGTTTAGCAGTCGTCCCCTGCCAGGTGGTCGTCCTCCACCTTTTGATGATCGTCCTTCATCATTTTATCCAATGGTCGTCCCCATTGTTGATCTTTGGTTATCTGACATTCGTCCTGTGTCATGATAAACCTCGAGAGCAGCCGTCCCCTGCTAGGTGGTCGTCCTCTACCTCTTGATGGTCGTCCTCCATCATGCTCGTCCGATGGCCGTCCCCATCGTTGACCTTTTATCCGGCATTCGTCCTATGTCGCGATATTTTCGGCAGCCGTACCCTGCCAGGTGGTCGTCCTCCACCTCAGATGACCGTCCCTCATCTTAACCCAACAGAGCAGCCGTCCCCTGCTAGGTGATTGTCCTTCACCTTTGATGACCGTACCTTATCATCTGTTTATTTCATTTATTCTTTAACCCGATGGCCGTCCCCGTCGTGGTCCCTTTTTCCTTTCAGTTTAGCCCGATGGCCGTCCCCATCGTTGGTTACTTTACTTTATGAACTTGATGGCCGTCCCCTTCATGTTTCATTAATCCCCAGAGAATCTTACAGCTTTACTTGATGGCCGTCCCCATCATGATATCTTTTGTCCCCAGCATGTCGGCCGTCCCCGTCATTGCTTTATTTTCCGCACTTTTTCCAGCATATCGGCCGTCCCCGTCATTGCTCTTTCCCCAGCAGTCGTCCTCTGCTCGACGGTCGTCCTCCATCGCCCATACTTTACAATATACTCTATCTTCCTTTTACAATCTATATCCCTTTTCTTCTTCATTCTGTGAGTGAAAATTTTGGACTGTCTTTGGTATTCAACCACAAGTTATCTTGTTTGCCTGTTAAGTCGTTCCTTACATCCTACACAGCTAACTCATGTTTGAATAGGGGCAGCTGTAAACACCCAAAATTTTCCCTCACCCATTTCACCATGGCTTGTGATCATTTCATAAGCATAAATACAATCATAACATCTCATACCACAATTTTGATTCACTGCATGGATTCAAAGTCATCTGCATCTAGGATTTGTGATCTGAGCAATCCAAGAGCCTCTTGAGCCATTCCAAAGGTCATCAATCACTTAAAAGAGGTCCATGTGTGTTCAAGTATCATATTATATCCTCCCAAAGTCAAGAATGCCAAAGGATCACAAGAACTGGGATTGGTATGGAAGCAGAGCCAGGCTTGACTGCACAGATGACCTAAAATTAGGGTTTTGGTTTCAAAGGCCATAACTCCAAATTTTTTGGTCATTCTTGTTTCTATTGGTCTCTATATGGTATAGGGAGTATGCATATCAATTTTCATGAAGAAACTCCATGGGGAAGTCATCTGATCAAGAGTTGACTTTTCAAGCAAGTCAGTGCAAAATCAGGGCATCTGAGGCCCCCAATGACCCAACCAAAGGGTGTTCTTCATCATTTTGATTGTATATGATCTTTATTTGATCATGGAAGATGTTAGAAGTTTACAAAATTCAAGAATTTCAAGTTTTTGCAAAGTTGACATTTTGGGCAAGTTTGACTTTTAATGGAAATGTCATTTTAGGCAACTTTTTCAACCCTTACTTTTTGATTCAAGAAAGCTTCAAATAAAAAAACTTTGGTCATGAAAGTTGTAGAATAGATCTTTCCCTTTTCAAAAAGTACAAGAACATGACCTAATTCATTTTGGATCAAAAGTTATGGCTTGTCAAAGTTGGCTAAAATCACAAAATTTCAAAGTTTCTACCAAAGAGGTATTTTGCAAAATGACTTGATCAAGTGTTCTAAAGCTATCAAATGGACTTCTAATCCACACAACATGATCACACAACATCTAAAAATCAGAATGGGCCAAGGAATCACATGTTTCATGGCTTGTGGATCAAGTTTCTTTCATAAGAACCAAAGGCAAGGCAAGTTGCAAAACTCATGATAACTTCTCATCCACTTGCTGGCTAGTTGGCTGATCAATCCTAGGCCCTTCCTCACATCATGTTGCGCAGCACACCCTCCTTGTACTAGGCTAGCAAGTGACCCATGCTTCTCTTACACAAAAGTTGACATTTTGCAAAAGCACCCATACCAATCAATAAAGTACATGTCACTTCTTCTGACCAATCACATTTCTTTATACAAATCAAATGCAAGCCAAACATAAGCACAAGCAAGCCTGAAACCAGCCATAGCACACCGTTCTCATTTTCACCCTCTTGAGCAAAAGCATTCGAAACTCAACATACAGGCCATAAACACACAAACAAACTTCATAAACCATCTCACCATGCTTCACTGAACAAAAAGCACCCATCATCCTTGCCTGAAAGCCATAGAATCACAAACACGATCCTCACCTGACCTTAAACAGAACTCAAGCCAACTCTCAAACCAGCCACTTTCAAAGCTTCTCAAGCTTCATTTCTTCATCAGAGGATTCAAAGGAGTGAGTTTGCACCAAGAAACAACCCAGAAAGCACAGGACCAGAAAGCTTCATCTCAGGTATAGCTCAAGAACAAATTTTCCAGAACTTCATTTTCTTGTTACAAACTGAATCTACATGTTGCACTGATCATCTGGATGTGTTTAGATTTGAAAATAAGTAAGAGATGACCATTTCATGTCTCTCTGAAAGTTTGCCCGTGTTTCACATTTGCCTTCGATTCAAGCTTGTTAATGAAAATAAATGAATTTTAGGAGAGGGGTTAGGTTTAGTTTGAGGGGAAGATCATTTTGGTGGAAGAAATTTCTTGATTAATGACCTGTAGCGAAATCTAGAGTTTTGGTTCGCCGGAGAAGACGACCGGAAGTCTTCTTCGGCCACCTGAAAGTGCTTAACCCTAATCTGTGTAATTAAGGAGATTTGAATTCTGGCCCTTGGATGTGTTGACCCGCGCGCGTTTGGTTGGCCAGGATTCCACCATTTTGCCCTAATCCACGTTGACTTAGTTAATCCCAATTAATTAATTCATAAAACCTGATTTAAGCCAGAAATGATCCTGACCCTTAATTCACGCGCCAAGTCAATAGCCTCCTCCCAACTTTGAATCTGATGCGTTGGATGTGAATACTTCTCATTTTTATTAGTTTTTATTTCAATTTATTTCTAATAATTTCTCTATTTTATTAAAAATAGTAAAATCATTTTAAAAATTCTGAAATTTTTTGTACAAACTTCTATTTAATTTCAGAAACCAAAAATATTTTTATTTTTATTTTTTTGCATTCAAAAATATTTTTAAATCATTTAAAAGTTTATTTTTAATTAATTAATGAGAATTAATTAATTAAAAATACTTTTAAGTATTTAAAAATCACCAAAAAATTCATGAAACATTTAAAACCATTTAGAAACATTGTCCAACCCTCAAACCAAATTTCTTTTTTGATCTTGATGCATTTTGAGAATTTTTCATGGAATTAAAATCATTTTAAGGCATTATTTTGATCCAAACTTCAAAAAATCATTTCTGCCTAACCATTGAGAGTTGGACCTTGATTCTTTTTGCATTGCATTGTGTTTAGCATGTAGTTTGTGAGATTAAATTGGCATGATTTGATCTTTCATTTTCCATTTGTTTGACATTTTTCTTGTTAAGGAACCCTAAAACCCTAGAAATTTTAGGAAATTCACAACTTTTATTAGGTTAAGAGTTGGAACTTCTCCTTTGGGCAGTGAGTTAGTATAGGTTTAGGGATCCTTTGAGTGCATTTTCAATTTTTTATATTGATGTTTGCTTCTGATTTTGGGTTATGTTTGATGCTTTGATCATAAACCCTAATTTGGGCTTCCATATGCATCCATCTTGCACTTGCTTGCATAACATGACTTGACATAGCATTTTGTGCATCCATTTGGTTCATTTGACATCTTAAGACATATTAGAAGCATGTTTGATCATTTCATCATGTATTTGCCATGATGTATGTCATTTGCATTCTATAACTTTTCATGTATGTTCATGGTTCTAAACTTGTTTCATTTGCATCCACATGTTTGTATGATCATTCTCATGCCATGATTCATGTTTACATCATCTAATAGCATTATCATCATCTCATATATGTTTCTGGTTTTGATTTGCATCATGCCATTTCATTCCATTTTGCATTGCATTGCATCTTTCTCACTAACTTTTCAGGTGGTAAGCAACTTTGAGAAGTGAATTTGCCTTCACTTCTCACAACTTCTTTTCATTTCTTTCATGCATCCTTGCTGCATTTTACTTTGTGTTTGAGATTGAGCTTGCTCTTTCTTCTTCTTCTTACTCTCTTTCCTCAAGTGACTTGACTTCTTGAGTGAAGCAAGTTACTTTGCTTCTCCTGATCCTTTCATCTGCTTCCTGGTGGTTCCATTGAAGATTTCTCTTGTCAAACCTCACAAACCTTAGGAACAACCAAGCATGACAATGATTAGGGTTTTGATTAGTCCCCCCTCTTAGTTTTACCTTTGTGTCTCATTGAGTCTTCTCTTCTCATCTCATAATCAGGGACTAAACCCTAAAGGCTTTAAGGCTTTGTGATTAAGCTTATGCCTGCATCCTTCTATTAGGATGGAGTGTATAACTTTAATCCTAAGTGTTAAATCCTTAATGTGTTTAAATCCTTTAATTAATCCATCTTAATAATCATCAAGACATCACACTTGTAACTTGGGCCTTGCATTAGGGTTCTAATTCTTCCTTAACTGGTTAAGAAGGACTAACCCTAATGTTAATGGACAAGTCCCCCTCAAGTTGTCTTACAAACCCTAAAAAACACTTCTTCATCATATCATTGACTAAAATCCACTTAATAAAGGCTTTGTTTTGTCATGAGTTTAATCCCTAATCATGGATTAAGTTGAGGAGCTTTCCTCAGCTTAAACACTCTCATCTATTATCCTTCTATTAGGATGGTGTAATGGGTCTGTTTAATCCCTGATTATGGCTTAACCTCATTACTCGACACTAAACAAAAACAACAAAAAACATCTAAATAATCACAAGTAGGTTAATGATCTTAATCCTTCATCAAAGGTGATTAAGTGTGAGAATCTGACTTCACACTTAAGGTATTCTCATTACCCCTAATCAGAGGGAAGATGTGATGAGTTTACTAACCCATTGGTTTAGGCTTAAGCTCATTAACTTATGACAAACTTTCAAAAGCAATAAAAGACTGAAAACACAAAAACAAACAATAATCGTCTCCTTCGGGATTCTTTTCTCATCATCTTCACTCACAAACGAGAACTTGCTTCTTCCGTCTAATGCAAGACAGTTTGCACCTGAGCCAGACAGGTCATACACTTGAGCATAGGCAAGTAAGCAGTTCACAAGTCAATTCATCTTTCAGTCTCTTTGGGTCGAACTACGGTGTTCTGACTTCCTCATTGCACGAGAGGATACGTAGGCATAACTTAACAGTTATCGAACAAAATTCTCTGTATAATCCCCCCTCTTCCAGCTTCACTCTTTAAGCCTCATAGTCTTGAGCATACTCTTTTCCTTACACGGACACTTCACTTATACACCTCACTCCTTTACACTGACACCTGTACATCCTTTTCCAGCTCTTTATACACAAATTGCACTGACACTACCCCTTTAAAACACAAATCTTCTAAGCGTGGATCCCGTCGAGTACGGCGGACAATCTGGGTGCTAATACCTTCCCAGGTTGTAACCAACCCCCTTTCTCAGTCTCTCTGGTTCGCAACCGTCTTATCCATATCTTTCCAGGCCTATGCAGCATTGCCTTTCCTCCGGGATAAAAATGCCTAGCTGGCGACTCTTTTCTTTTCCAGTGAGTTCACTGCTGTGTGTTCTCATTGTTCTTTTCGCCGACCGTTCGCGTCTGTACCCTATTTGACCCGGCTTCATTTAGTGGGAGCGACATACGCCGTACAGTTTCCTTGGTCTATTACCATTTACCTAAGGTACACTAGATCCGGGTTAGGAGCTTTCACACATAAGAGCACCCCAACAGATAAGTATAAAGCAAATAAGGCAAACAATTTTAAAGTGATCTAATTCCTAAGGGTACCCCTCTTTAATATTAAATCCCCATCAGAGTCGCCAGTTCTGTAACACGGTGGGAGAACTGATTTTTAGTTATGTTGCGGATAGCAAGAGTCGCCACCGACTTTTATTTTATCCAAAGGAAAGGCATAAAAGAACAGGAAAGACCTTTTAAAAGATTTTTAGGTCCGGGGGGTAGGTTATGTAAAGGGAAGGTGTTAGCACCCTTTACATCCATGGTTATCCATGGGCTCTTAGTTACTTAGCTCACTTTAAAATGTTTTTGAAAATGTGAAGTGTGTGAATAGAAATTTTCTTAAGTGTTTATAATGACCCATGTACGGATGCGTATAAACCTTTGTTTTGAAAATTTTTGTTTGAAATTGTGAAGTGTTTGAAAAGTTTTTGAATAGTGAGCAAGTAACTATGAGGAACCTACCCTAAAGTTTAAGTCTTTCTGTTCTTGAATCCTTTAAATGGTAAGACTATCCCTATTATTAAGGAATAGGTAGTCATTACCTTGGATGTATGGGACAAGTAAAGGGACATCTGTTAATGTAGGCAACTGTAGGGTGTATTAAGCAATTTTGGTGGGACTGTCATCTTTATTCAAAAGGGACAAGATCATTATGAAGGCAACCATTTAAGGGACTTGATCTTTTATTATTAAGGGACTAGATGACTTTATTTTTTAGGGACTTTTGCTTTATACACCCTGCTTGACCTTTTGATTAGGCAACAATGAGAGGTAACCCTAGAAAGTGAGATGACGATCAAAGATCGACTTACGTGTGTGAGTGTTCAATTTAATATTTATCTTTAAATTTAAATGATCTAAATTAATTTTAAATTACAAGTATATGTACACTCCCTATTTTTACTAACCATAGCATAAAATAAATAATTTAAACATTACTATTAAATATTACACCAAGGAGCAATTACAATAATAATAATAAAAGCAATTTAAATAAATAAGCAAAATATTAAATAATAGTAATAAAAATTGGGTTAATGAAAATAATAATAATAATAAAAATAACAAATTAATGGGGTTAGTAATAAATAAATAAACATAATTAATAATAATGCAATAAGCCAACAATATTATAATAATTAAAATTCAATTTTATAAACAATTATCATTTAATTAAAACATAAACAATTATACTAATTATCATAAAATTTTAAGTTAAGTGTATAAATTATAAAATTAAATTAATTATGAACATATTATAAAAATAGATTATAATTACAAAAATTAAATTAGCCATTTTTACATATTTTTAAACATATAATAAAATTATTTACATGCAAAATTAAATTATAAACAATTATAGAATATTTAAAAAAATAAGTTAAGCATTTTAATTTTTAAACATATTTATGTACAAAAATTTAAATTATAAGCAATTTATACATTTAATAAAAATTGGATTAAGAATTTTAATTACATTATAAATATAATATATATAAATAATAATTTTAAACAAATAGAAGAAGAAAAATTAGGGTTTTGAAAATTATTATGATTAATTAGGGTTTTAGGAAAAATATATTTTTTAGGGTTAATTTATTTATATTAATGAAATTATATTATAAATATATATACATATTAATAAATATAAGCATAGAAGAAGAAAAAAAAAGAAAGTTTGAAAATAAATTATTATATTTTGACAATATGAGATTTTAAGAAAAAGATTATTAATTAATTAGGTTTTATGGAATTTATATTAATTAATTTAATAAAAGAAATAACAAAACAAAAAAACCTAAAAAAATAGGACCTGGGATTTGAACCCAGGTCCTTTACCTGGCTGAAGAATTCTCAAAACCAACTGAGCCACTGCACGCAGCTGGTATGTAATCCACTTCACTTTGTTTTGTTGCATATCCTGGAAATAATCATGGTAAAAAAATAAAACAACATAAAAGGACCTGGGGGGGATTCGAACCCAGGTCCCTTACACTACACACAAACGTTCTTTCCATCCAGCCGGGAGGGCGCTACTGGTAACATGTTCATAATAACATATAATATATTAAGTACAACGATTAAAAGATGAAAAATAGAAAAAACCACTGCAGCCAGGTTTCGAACCAGTACCCTCAAGCAACACACGCGCGTTTCTTACCACCAAGCCAACGCTGCACCTGTGAATAAAAACAGAAACAATGGAATAAAATATTATAAGCAATATTTGAATTCTCCAAACGCGCGCGCTGGCTTCGTCTTCCTCATTGGATTTTCGCAGGTTTTCCTGCGAAATTTCCTGGAGAATTTCCTACGATTTCTCCTGCGTGTATAAACCTGCGAAATACAAACTATGCCAAACAGGTACAATTTCATCCAATTGAGCACACCATTGTGATCTACACAGTTCACTCAATCAACCTACGGCCTTAGAATGTATTTATATACGCTGGATTAGGAAACCCCAATTCGAAGGTATAAACCCTAACCATGGTGATTGACTGATTACACCATGAAACTTCCATGTTTTCGTCCAGAATCAATCCTTAGAACCTCACAAACAATAAAGCACAACCAAAATTCATTAGCAATGCATAAAAAGTCATAATCGAAAAAACTAAATTTCAAGAACAAGAGCAATTCGGTTTATGCAGTTCATGAGATTTTTGATGCAAATGATGGCTGGGATTGGTTTATGGATGTTCAAGGAATCATTCTCTGTCCTCAAATTACCTTCAAATGCCTTGTATGTTAAAACCCGAATTTGAGTTTGGAGAGGTTTTTTGAAATGCAAACTTACACTTTGGAGGCTGGAATTCGTGGCTTGTCATTAGGGTTGTCTCAAGTACTTATAGAGTAGTGAATTAGGTCAGAAACATTTGATATTTGTGTGAAGAATTTGATCCAAAAAGATTCAAAAAGATAGCCTTTGAAAATCAAATATTTTTGCATAAACACTTGCTATTTTAGGCCAATCAACATGATCTTCTTACTACTTTGATGCCAATCATCTTAATGAATTTCTAGAAGCTCAATCATATTTAAATCTTTGACTTTTATATTTTATTTTAATTTAAAATGATTTTTAATGAATTAAATCAAAATAAATAAAAATAAAATGATAAAAAATCTGATTTTTGTTGACTTGGGTCGTGCATGAAGTCATAGTGTGGATTGGGTCATCATATAGCAAGCCCATTTAGAAGAAATTGGTTTTAGACCTCCATTTTCTTCATAAATCAACAAAAAATTTCCCAACTTT
Organism: Lathyrus aphaca; assembly: GCA_963966055.1. Classification (NCBI taxonomy): domain Eukaryota; kingdom Viridiplantae; phylum Streptophyta; class Magnoliopsida; order Fabales; family Fabaceae; genus Lathyrus; species Lathyrus aphaca. The sequence goes on from OZ014519.1 coordinate 155,277,146, forward strand.
GCAAGGGCACATATCCTTCAATTTTAATGCTATGAGGGTGTTCTTGGACATTTTGGAAAGCTTGAAGAGTCCTCTAACCAACCCCACTGGTTTCATGTCCATATCATTTACCATTCTCAAGTTATGCCCTTTTGAAGTTGTTGACTTTTTGTTGACTTTCAAAAGGACCTATAATGTCTTAGCTCATACCTTCCAAATGAAGCATTTTTGGGCTTGGCTTGTGAGACACAAAGTTTTAGAGAATTCAATTTCCTTCAAAATGAGATTTGGATGGAAACTTGGTGATGAAGCATGTGAAAGTTATGGCTGGTCAAAGTTCAGTTGACTTTTACTGAGGAAACCCTAATTTAGAAACTCTTGATTCTTGATGATCTGAAATCTCCTTGATGAATCATGATCAACCCTTGATCAAATGATGAATTTTACTTCATATACTTGATGTTGGCAAAAAATCATGAAGTTTGACTTTGGTTTGACCACAGTTGACCTCAGTTTGACTTTTTAACTACTTTGACTGATTTTGACTTATTTGATCATCTGACTGAGCAAACTTTTGAGAAAAGTCTTGAAACTTGTCATGGGGGTTATTACACACATATAAGATGTTATGAAGCTCACTTGAAGTCTTGGAAGTTCATTTAGCCTGATTAAAGTCCAAACCCTAGTTTTGGGATGCACTACTTAGGAGGTGCATTGTCTGAGGGAATTGTTAACTCTTCTGACTATTTGTGAACTTTGTGAACCTTATGAACCATCATAAAATGTCTTGTGAACCTTGTGGGAGGTCTTGTGAACCTTGTGAACCTCATAAAGTGACTTGTAGACTTCATGAACCTCATGAAAGGTCTTGTAAGCATTGTGAATCTTGTGAACCTTGTGAGCCTCATAAAGTGACTTGTAGACTTCATGAACCTCATGAAAGGTCTTGTAAGCATTGTGAATCTTGTGAACCTTGTGAGCCTCATAAAGTGACTTGTAGACTTCATGAACCTCATGAAAGGTCTTGTAAGCATTGTGAATCTTGTGAACCTTGTGAACCTTCCTAGCACACAAAGTCTTGTATTGTGAGGGCAAATTTTGGGGTGCAACAGTTATACGCGGTATCCTCCGGTAAGTCTTGAGTAAGTCTTGAGGTGGGTATTACATTTAGTCCCACAGGAAGTATCCGTAAAGGCTTGAGGTATCGTATGTTATGGTAAGTCTTGAGGTGGGTATTACACTGAGTCCCACGGGAAGCAATTGATAAGTCTTAAGGTGGGTATTACATTGAGTCCCACGGGAAGCGAGTGTAAGTCTTGAGGTGGGTATTACACTGAGTCCCACGGGAAGCAATTGATAAGTCTTGAGGTGGGTATTACATTGAGTCCCACGGGAAGCGAGTGTAAGTCTTGAGGTGGGTATTACATTGAGTCCCACGGGAATCAATTGATAAGTCTTGAGATGGGTATTACATTGAGTCCCACGGGAAGCGAGTGTAAGTCTTAAGGTGGGTATTGCACTGAGTCCCACGAGAAGCATCCGTAATGGTTTGAATAGAGCGTTATATCGAATCCTCCGTAAGATCTTGAGTAAGTCTTGAGGTGGGTATTTCATTGAGTCCCATGGGAAGCATCCGTAAAGACTTGAGGTATATATTTCACTTGTTTTAGTGGTGTGAGCATTGTATGGAGTGTGTTCCATCTTGCTTTGGTTCCTGGTTGAGAGACATAAGGGATATCCTAGCTAGTATTAGTAGGATTTGTAGAACTCTTGGATGTGGTTCCAAGGAGTGCGAGACGTATGAACTCAAGGTCGTTTTCCTTGCCAAAGACTTGAGTTAGGTTTGATAGGACCCTTAGAGCCGAGAGAACTCTAAGATAGAGAACCCACTGAGATGTTGTCATCTCACCCCTCTATTGTTGTTGCTTTTCAGGTTTCTTTTGCAGGTTGGATTTACAAGTGGAGTTATGCTCGAGATGTTTTAAGTGAAGCTTAGTTTAGTCTTCCGCTGTGTATTTCTTTATCTTTTTACAATAATGGATATTGTATGGATCTTAGCTTTTGTTTAGTATAATTCCCATGTCTTGCACCATTGTTGTATAGATTTTTATAGTTGGTCAAGAATGTGAATTATGCTATTAGGAATTTATGATGGTGTCAATACCAAAAATTAACACTGTATGATATTATTCTAGATATATATTATATGGGTGTTACAGCAATCCTTAATTAGGAGCCAGCGAGCAGGCGTGCCAACCTTGCTCAGAACATAGCGGCAGTGATTAGGGTCATGGAGACGGACATGGTCCTATCCGACAACTGTTTCCTTTTTCCTGCATTGATGGGTGCAGAGGAAGCACTACGGGCCATCACTGCTGAACGGAACATGCTCTCCCAGAACCTGTTGAATTATAAATAGGAATACAAGCTCAAAAAAGGGTTGAAAACTGAGTTGGACGAGGTTAAGCGCGAGCGTGACACCTTGATTGAGGAGAATAAGAAATTGAAGGAGAAGGAGACCAAGTTTACTGAGACCGAAGCGGAGAATGGGCATCTCCGTTCAAGGGTCGAGGTGTTGGAGCATATGGCTCTCCCCGAGGAGGGTGAGACTGATGAAGAGATGACCTTGAAGAACCGGCCTGACCTGATTGCTCGGATCAGGGGCCTTGAGAAGGATGTTGTTGGGGTCTTCAAAGAGGGCTTTGACAACGCCACCAACCAACTCAATATCATTAACCTCGGCTCGTGACTGATGGCACAACCTTCCACTATGATGTGACCGACGAGGAGATCGTCTGCCCCTTTGTTGGTGAAGGAGAAGACGAGGAAGAATATGACGGGGAGGAGCATACAAAGGAGTAGGTTTGGCCGATGTTCCCTAGTTTTTGTATTCTCAAGCCTGCGAGCCTTTTATGTTGTTTTATGGCCTGCACGCCAAGTATGTTATTTTTGTATGTATTGTACCGGCCAGTTTTTGGCCGGGTCTATAATACAATATTTTGACATGTTTGCTTAGTTTTGATGATGTGTGTTTTGTTAAACTTGTTTAACTTAGATGATTTTATGTGAACTTGTTTGCTCAACCGTATAAACTCGTCGGTTTAGGGAATCGATGAGGTGGCAGGTTGTATGTCTGCCGGAAATTGGGACGAGGGTCGTGGTCAAGGCCCTGTTCTCGAGGGCTTGGGCCTTCCCATCGCGAGTTGGGTGCCCAAACTACATGGTATTGCGACGTCGAAGTTAGTTTGAAATGTTCAATGTCGAGAAAGGTTATGCTCGCCCTTCTGGGTAGTCGTCCTTCCTTTTGTTCAGTGATGAAGTGCCATGGTCCTACCTTCCATGTCTTCACGAGCTGTTTAGTTGTAGTATTGCTTGAGTTTTTCAGCATTCCATGGTCGAGAAAGTTCTCCCCCTTATAAGTTCTCAAGGTAATAGGCCCCGTTGTCCGTTTTATGACGAACACGGTACGAGCCTTCCCAGTTCGCGGCTAATTTGTCTTCTCGTGGGTTCTTTTGGTTTCGTCTGAGGACCAGGCTGCCTACTTGGAATTCTCTCTTTATGACTTTCGAGTCAAGGCGCAAAGCTACTTTTTATTTAAGTGATGATTCCCGTAGGGCTGCCTCAGAACGAATTTCTTCAATAAGGTCTAGTTCTATTCGAAAAGCTTCGTCGTTCAGCTCCTCGTCGAGGGGCGCTTCTGTTCACCTTGTTGGCTCCCGTATCTCGATCGGGATGACCGCTTCGGTTCCTTAAGTCATTCTAAACTAATTCTCCCTGATTGTAGAATGTGGGGTCGTGCGATATGCCCAAAGGAAGATGTGTAGCTCCTCGACCCACGCCTACTTTGCTTCTCCGAGTCTGTGTTTTAATCTGCGCAGGACTACTCGTTTAACTGCCTCCGTTTGACCATTAGTTTGAGGGTGCTCGACGGGCGTGAAATGTTGTTTTGTGCCTAAGTTGGCAACTGAATCTTGAAATCTTCTGTCCGTGAATTGTGTACTGTTGTCGGTGACTAGTACTTGGGGTATGCCGAACCGGGCGGGAATATTTCTCTTGAAGAAACAAAGTATATTTTGTGCGGTGATCTTGGCCATGGCTTCGACTTCGATCCATTTTGTGAAATAGTCCACCCTGATGATGAGGTATTTATTCTGGTAGGAGCCGGTCACAAACGGACCGAGGATATCCATTCCCCACCAGATCAAAGGTCACGGGGAAGAAAGTGTCTTTAGCTTGTTAGGGGGAGCGAGGTGCATGTCCGCGTGTCTTTGGCACTTGTCGCATTTCTTGACATGTTCCATGGCATCGTGTTGCATTTTCGACCAGTAGTAACCCGCCCGTAACGCTTTGCGAGCCAATGACCTCCCGCCAAGATGTTGAGCGTTAATCCCCCTGTGAATTTCTCCTAGGATGTCGGGGACCTTTTCCTCTTCGACACACTTGAGTAACGGGATGGAAAAGCCTCGTCGATAGAGTTTTCCTTCAATGAGGATGTAAGAACATGCTCTTCTTTTAGTTACGGATGCCTCATTGGGATCAGCTGGAAGCTCATCCTTCATTAGGTAGAGGTGGATGGGGTCATCCAGCAGTGGGCATCGCCAATGGCGTTTACTTTGAGCGAAGGAGGCGGTTTCTCGATGCTTGGCCGAGGAAGGAATTCCTGGATTACGGATTTATTGTCGCCCTTCTTTCGCGTGCTCGCCAGTTTAGATAGGATGTCTTCTCGTGTATTATGTTCGCGGGGAACATGCTGGACTTTCCAGGCGTCGAACTTCTCTAGTTTGTCTTTCACGAGAGCTAGATATTCGATGAGATTGTCGTTTTTAGCCTAGTATTCTCCTCGTACCTGGGATGCCAAAAGCTGAGAATCCGTAGATATCTTTACTTCTTTTGTTCCCAGGTCTTCGGCCAATCGTAGACCCGCAAGAAAAGCTTCGTATTCGGCTTGGTTGTTCGAAGTCGGGAAGGCCAGAGCCAGAGATACTTAGATTAAAATGCCATCTTTGTTTTCGAGGATGATTCATGCGCCACTCCCAGTCGAGCTGGATGCCCCGTCGACGAAGATCGTCCATTTGTGGGCACCACTGTTTGGGATCGGGCTATGTGTCATTTCGGCGACAAAGTCATCCAAAGCCTGTGCCTTCAAAGCCTTCTTTCTTTCGTACTGGATGTCAAACTCCGCCAGTTCCAGCAACCATTTAAGCATTCTGTCGGCCATGTCTGGTCGATCGAGAAGTTGTTTAATAGGTTGGTATGTTCGGACCTTAATCGTATGGGTGAGGAAATAATGCCTTAGTCTCCTCGCCGTGTTTATTAGGGCCAAGGGGACTTTCTCGATCTATTGATATCTAATCTCGGGATCCTGGAGGGCTTTGCTCGTGAAATAGATAGGTTTTTTCTCATCAGTAGTTTCACGAATGAGGACGGTGCTCATTGCCTCGTTAGCTACGGACAGGTACAAGTATAAAGTTTATTTTTCTAGTGGTCGTGACAAGACCGATGGTTCAAAGAGTTCCCTTTTTAGGTGGAGAAACGCTTGTTCACACTCTTCAGACCATTCGAAGGTGGCCTCTTTTCGTATTATTTTGAAGAAAGGAAGGGTGTGTTGTGCAGAATTAACGACGAAACGGGACAAGGAGGTGAGTATTCCATTAAGAAACTGAATGAACTTCTTCGAGTTTGGGGTCGGGAGTTCTGAAAACGCTCGACATTTGTCGGGGTTGGCTTTGATCCCTCGTTCGGTGAGATAGAAACCGAGGAATTTCCATGTCCGGACGCCGAAGGTGCATTTTTCAGGGTTGAACCTCATTTTGAATTGCCTCACCTTCTCGAATACCTTTCAGAGATGTTTCGTGTAACAGTCCGGGCCTTCTGCGCTCCCGGAACTATTACCTCACGATCTTCTCTACCCCCTCACTAGTAGATTTTTTGCCTTCCGTAGGAATCCAACCCTGTACCCTGGGGTTCAAGTACATGTTCAATCCATTCCCACTACCAATTGAGCTACTAGCTCAATTGGTAGTGGGAATGGATTGAACATGTACTTGAACACCAGGGTATAAGTTTCGATTCCGACGGAAGGAAAAAACTCTATTAGTGAGGGGGTAGAGAAGATCGTGAGGTAATAGTGTCGGGATCGCAGAAGGCCGGGGCTGTTACAAAAAAAATCGAACCATGTACCCTGGGGTTCAAGTACATGTTCATTCCATTCCCACTGCCAATTGAGCGCAATTTCTATTTTCATATCTTTCTTTCCCTCTCTCTGTGAACGAATATGCAAACGACCATTTTCGACCTAACGAAGCTCCAATCACCACCGTCGTCCACCATCGTGCTCCTCCGTGACGTTTACTGTTGCCTCTGTGCTCCTTCCTCCACCGTACACCGTCTCATTTTTGGTAAGTTTTTTTTTCTGTCTAGGGCAGGCACGAATTCTTTCTATTTATGGAAAACATGAAAATAAGTTACATTGATGATAGAAGTAGATTATAGTGATGACATTGATGATATAAGTAGCTTATAAAGAAGAAAATAACTTATCTCTTTTTTAATATAGTTGACATTAGTTGAAGAAGTGCTTATTATTGTAAGCTCTTTTTGTATATAGTTGGCATTGTTGTAGAAATGCTTAATAGTTTAATATTTTTTTGTATATGATTGACATTGTTTGAAGAAGTGCTTATTATTTTAATCTCTTTTTGAGATTGAGAAAGTGCTTATTATTTTAATGGGAATAACTTATTATTTTAATCTCTTTTTGAGATTGAGAAAGTGCTTATTATTTTAATGAGAATAACTTATTATTTTAATCTCTTTTTGAGATTGAGAAAGTGCTTATTATTTTAATCAAGTTTAGTTTGATTTGTTAGTACACATTTAGTTTGAGATTAAAGAAGTGCTGATTATTAGTTCTAGCTTGGAAAGTTCGTGTTTAGAAATATTGTGTGGCTTATTTGCGAATAGCGTGCGATGGTAGAATAACATGGATAAAAAATTGTGTGGCTTATTTTTTTTCCTTAATAAGTAGGAAAACCATAGATAAAACATGAATTTGTGTTGATCGATTGTCCAAAGAGTACGAGAATGGGGTTGTGGAATTCGTTAAGTTTGTTGTTCAACACATTAAAAACCCCAGACGAATGAAATATCCTTGCTTGCATTGTTGTTATATTGGTAAGGTTGACGCAGATGGATTGAAATCGCATTTACTGAGGCATGGAATTGATCGAAGTTATAAGTGTTGGAAATTTCATGGTGAAAAAAGTAATACGACCTATGCTTCAGACGAAAAAGACACGGAAACATACGATTGTGATCGAGTTGAAGAGATTGTAGAAGCACTTGAAGAAGATCTTCATGATTGTCCTGAAATGTTTGAGAGGTTGATAGGCGATGCAGAGAAACCGTTGTATAAAGGTTGCACTAAATTCTCAAGACTGTCCGCGGTATTAAAGTTGTACAACTTAAAGGTGGGCAATGGATGGTCGGATAAAAGTTTCACAGAGTTCTTGGCCCTTATGAGAGAAATGCTACCGGAGGATAATGTTCTTCCTAATCGAACCTATGAGACAAAAAAATGTTATGCTCTATTGGCATGAGCTATGATAAGATACATGATTGTCCAAATGATTGTGTTTTGTTTCATAACGAATATGCATCGTTAACTGAGTGCCCTAAATGCGGTTTGTCTCGATATAAGAAAAGATTGTCTCCAGCAAAAGTCTTATGGTATTTTCCTATAATTCCAAGATTTAGGCGCATGTTTCATAGTGAAACCGATGCAAGAAACCTGACTTGGAATGCAAATGAAAGAATCATTGATGGAATGTATCGACATCCGAATGATTCACCACAGTGGTAGAAAATTGATAATAATTATCCTGACTTTGGAGAAGAAGCAAGAAAACATCACTTGGCATTATCTACTGATGGAATGAACCTGCATGGTCTTCAAAGTATCTCACATACCACATGGCCTGTAATTCTTATGATTTATAACATACCTCCATGGCTATGTATGAAGCGTAAGTACATGATGTTATCTATGTTAATCTTTGGGCCTAAACAACCAGGGAATGACATAGACATATACTTGACACCTTTGATCGAAGATTTAAAGATTTTGTGGGAGAACGGTGTGGAGGTTTATGATGGATATAGGAAAGAAAGTTTCAATTTGAGGGCGATGTTGTTTGGCACAATTAATGATTTTCCAGCATACGAGAATCTATCTGGGTATAACATTAAAGTTCAACGTGTGTGTCCTGTTTGTGAAGATAGAACTAATACGATTCAATTGGAACTTTGTCAGAAGAATGTGTTTCTCAGTCATCATAGATTCTTACATTTTAAACATCACTACCGTGGGTGGAGAAAATCATTCAATGGAGACACCGAACAGCGTAAAGCTCCACCCGCATTGTCAGGTGACCAAATTATGTAATTGACATATATACACATTAACAATTTCATATTTATTATTGGTTTTAGGGCATTTCTCATTGTCAGCTCTACTTATCGTCACCATATTATCAGATGGTTGACAAGGGAAAAATGCATAACACTAGCGGAGAATTACTTCACAGTAGACAACTCCCTACTGAATGTTTGAAAGTCGTAGTTGATATTGCAGTAGAGCCGAATGCATTATTACCATATCCTGATGATGTTTCGGATGCAACAACGGTGGAACAAGTAATAGGTTCGTTTGTTGCATGGCCGACAAACCTCATTAGCGTATGATATGAGGTATGCTTAAAACCATTATGAACCTTTGTTAACCTTAATGTGTATATTCAATGTTTTTACACACATTTTACGTACATTTTTTACATGGTTATGTTAATTAGACTCCAACAAGATCCAAATCAAAAGATAAGGCTATTTCGCGGCATATCGAGTTCGTCGTTTCAAAAAAACAGGTACATTATAATTATATGATATTTATGCATGGAAAATGTTAAATTATTGATTTTATACTTCATCTAACTACTTATATGATATGTAGCTTCATGATAAGGAGGTTAGCAACGTCTCCACGCAACAAAAAAAGTTGGTGCTAAGAAGACCGCGGCTAGAAAAAACCCTACCTCCAAGCATAAGTCGTGTCTTCAGACGTTTCTAGAGTTGACAGATATTCCGATCGGAGGTATTCGGCTTATACATATGGAGGAAGGTATTTTTGGCTTTGAATATGAACAATCAGTTGGTAATGAAGAATTTGTGCAAATCTTTCGCCATGAAGAAATAGGCGTCAATGTTGTCAATACATACGTGAGATATATCCGATCTACTCTGTTATATTAATTGAACAACTTATTTACTTCATGTTTAAAATGAATAGTCTAATGTTAATGATGTTTTTATTTAAGGTTTTTGCATGACAAAGTGATGCGCCCAAGTGGATTGGATGAAAGATTTGGATTTTTAAGCCCTGCATCCGTCAACTTAACTTTAATCTTAAGTAAACTAGATGACGTGATGGTGTACGTTCGCAACCTCTTCATGGCCAACAAAGATACGGAAAATTTGTTCTTTTAACCGTTTAATATCGGGTTAGATTTTCATTATAAATTCATCTATCATAATTATTTTCTATTTTGACGTCGTGTAGAAATTTTCCATCTAACATTTGGTTAATCTTACAGTGGGCATTGATTGTTGGTCGCAATCAATCCTATCAGAGAAATTGTTTATTATCTTGACTCGTTAGGAAATGATTGGACAACATACCCGAATATGAAGAACATGATTGACACGTAAGTGAGATTGTTCTAAATATTCTCGTGTGTATTTATTTATTTATGTGAATTGTTCTAAATATTCATTTATATTTTATTAGCATTATACAAGCTTTTCGAGCCCAGTGAGATATCCAAGTATCAAAGAGGAGAGCCAACAACATTACATGGATAAAAGTGGCGGTATATTATTAATTATCACATTTTTTATTATATTAATAATGATACTTGATAAAACTTAGGATTTATCCATATTTTCTTTTCATGTGTAGTGTCCTCTGCAACGTAATGCTATAGATTACGGATATTTTATGTTGAGGTTTATGAGAGAAACTCTTTCTTTGGGTCGATTAGAGATTTCATCTAATGTATGTATTTCTAACTTTTGAGTTATTTTAATATTTAACACATATTTCTCATATAATTAAAAAGTTGAAACTAAATCAAACTATGTTATATTATTATGTAGTACTTTGATGAATTCAAGTGTGCATATTATTCAAAAGATCATTTGAAAGAAATTAAAGAGGAATGTGTCAATTCATTGTGGGGCTCAATGTGTTATAAGGTATTGTACTCTTACTTTAATTAATGAAAATTTTGAGTATGTGAATGTAACTATAGACATATTGATTATGACTTGTTTTAATTGATCAATTACAATATTTTTGTGTTGTTTTAGGTTATAGTATAGTTGCAATTGGATGAAAATGTATAGCTCGGGCTCAGAGTGTTATCACATTTTAGTTTATGTAGATTTCATTTGAAACAAAATGTGTAGTTGGATGAAATGAATTGTATGAATTGTTTCGTAGATATTGGTTATAGTATATGTTGTATATTTAAATTGGTTCGTAAATTGGTACGATTGTATGAATTGTTTCGTAGATATTGGTGATTGAAAATCCGATTATTTTGTATCTATAAATCAGTGCCTAAATTAGTAGGTTTAAATAGGATAATTTGGTGCAAATTCTGGATTGGAAAACAGGTACAAATTATGGTTTAAAAACCAAGTGAAAAAGTGGATAAAAACAGGTGCCTATAATTTGGCAACCTTAGATAACGCTTTTTATATGAAAATATTTTGAAATTTTTGTATACCTTAGACAACGCTTTCAACAAAAAGCGCTGTCTAAGGTGGAGTTTAGAAAGCGCTTTAACTAAAAGCGTTGTCTAAGGTGAGGTTTAGACATCGCTTTTAATGAAAGCGCTGTCTAAGGTATACCATTAAAAAAACATTGTCTAAGGTATATTAAAAAAAGACAAAAAGTGTTGTCTAAAGTGGGGTTTAGAAAGCACTTTTGACAATAAAAGCGATGTATAAAGCCTCTTATCACTTTTGACATTAACCAAAGCGTTGTCTAAAACAAAACAAAAATGTTGTCTAAGGTCTTATTTGACATAGTAATTCTCTTTTATTTTCATTAATAGTGCAACAAAATAACCATTGAGGCATCCCTTTTTCTTTCTTCTACTCTGTTGAACCATTGGTGTTTTGGTCAACAATCTTAGCATTTCCCAATAGTATATAAAACTGCACAAAACAATATCAAATAAATGCATGTTAATTAGTAAAGTATAGTTCACCTATTTAATTATGTAATTATTATTTTAATTGCATGCATTTTAATTAGTAACATTAATTATAATTCACGTTTTCCGATATTTTTTTTTCCATCAATCATAAAATATTATTTATAAATATATTTAAATATGTTATAAATATTTTTTAATCATTCATTTATTTCTATTTTATTATAAAACAGTTTTTTAAATTCTTAAAGTTGTTTTGATTTTTTTGTACTTTAATAAATTGAAAAATTTTAGAACAAAAACATATTTTTAATATATTTTTTATTACTTTTTATAATTTATAGTATTTATCCTAACATTTATATGAAAAGGTATCCAATTCAATTATTATATTAATCATAACCATTTAAGATAGATAATATTGTAAATAAAATTTCTTTTAATTATAGGGAAGAAACATTCAAGCAAATTATATATTTTGATTGATAATAACTATTTAATATAATTTATTAATAATAATTGAATGAATCATGTATATTAAAAACTATTGAGTACAATCTTAATTTTTATTGAATTTAAGAGGATTTAAAATATATAAAAAAATAATAAAAATAAAGTTATGGTAGCACATAAATAAATAAATATATATATATATATATATATATATATATATATATATATATATATATATATATATATATATATATATATATATATATATATATATATATATATATATATATATATATATATATATATATATATATATATATATATATATAAAACCTAAGGAAAGATTTCTTCCAAGTGTTTTGTTACTTAATATTGTGAGGAAAGAAACAAATACCTTTTCAATTTTCAACTTGTTGAAGATTTCCTGTAAGAACTTTATTATTTTGAATCATATCATACTTGGTCTTGGCATCAAAGTTCACCTAAAATGAACCCCAAAATTATACTTTATTGTAATAGATATGAAATTTAATAATAGGGATAAATCAAATTTAAAGCAAAGTCATGTTACCACCTTGTGCATCGACATTTATCAAGGGATACATCATGTCCATCTTCTGTAATTGCACAACACCATATGCAGGCCAGCAATGAATGAACATAGGGCATAAGCATGGCGAGAAAAAGAAAATAAACTTTCATTAACTGATCAACTTTAAAATAATTATTCTGCACCTTTTAAATAGAAAAAAAAAAACATTGATATGTATGTAAAAACTTAGGTATCTACAATTTCTATCCATGCTCAAACATAAAAACATGAACACACAACCATTGACATTAACAATTGGAAACATAATAATATGACATCTCTAACTTCAGAAATTTTCTCAAAAACCATAAATTTGTTCAACATACTTTCAATTTCTAAAAAAAAAATGATTTCCAATACAACTTTCACTAAAATAAGAGATAAGTTACTTCCACAATAATCAAAAGAAAGGCCAAAAATCTGTCACAAGTTGGCTAAGTAATGCAGTCAATTAAATAGAAAGCACGTGTTGCTAGTGAGACATCAAATTTAAAAAATAAAAATATAACTAAGACAATAAGTGTTCCGGACTGACCCAACCCTCAGAATTGAGTCATATCTATCTCGTAGTCTAGCGGCCCTAAAAATCCAACTATGCTCGGAGCTCCGAAATCAACTGCTCGACCTGCCCTGGATCGGATGACTTCAATGTCGAGCGAGGGACCTGTCGAGCAGATTATTTCTCGCTCCAACGGCTAGTTCCTAATCACCGTCGATTATTGCGGGATCCGTGATCCACGCCCAAAAATTTGGGCCAATAAACACTCACTTGGGCCAGTATAAAAACCCTTTCATTTGAGTGGGTCCGATATTCAAATCTTGACCCAAAAATATTGTATTTGCTCACTCGTTGCTCGTTTTCTGACTTTAGCATCGGAGTACCTTTGCAGGTACACCCCATCTTTTCTCCATCATCAACAACACTCATCCATGCTTGACGCGACCATATCGGATCATGATCTTCAGGTACGATCAATAAGTATCACTGAACCATTGCTACATTCAACTCCTAATTCATTGTTGTTTGGTTCCTCCTCATCACATGACTCTTCTGCAAGAAATAAAAAATTATCAACATAAGTAACAAAACAAAATAAAACAAAGACATAATTCATTCAACTAATGTAAATATTAAAGGCACTAACTTGAGCACTGAATTTATCATTAAAAATGAGTCCTTCAAACAATGTTGTACATGGTGTGGCAAAAAAATACATCTAAACATATTAAGTAAAGTAAATCGATAAAAAATAGAAGGTTGGAACCTATCTTGTTTCAGAATAATTGTCACCGCTGGTCGTTTATGTAACACCCCCTTTCTATACCCCAAATAAGCAATTAAATCACTTAGGCACATATTAAAATTTCGTCAGAGTATATTTGAAAAACGGTATAAAAGAGCAATGCCACATTATACTTGAAATTGAAAACATACAACACCTTCTCAATAAAGATATGCAACAAACGGGGTAACTTACATACACAAGGATTTCATCCTTACACCCGTATTCATCAATTCATTAAACAGCGGAAACAAAACATAACATTTTCAAACTTATATATTTATCATAAATATATCGGCAAATTTGAATCACCAAAATACTTCATGTTTACATAAAACATTTCACATCAAAATACATATACAAATGTATCCACAAAAGGCATCAAGCCAAATCCTAGCTACCCGGTGCTGCATATCAGAGCCGACCGACCAAAAGATAAAGACGAACTTCACAAAAATATCATCCAACAACCTACTCTGCAATGCCTCAAAGAGCATCATAAAACAGCAGAAGGGTGAGAAACATTATCATAATAATATTGCATATAATTATATATCTCAACATATAAAATGCACATAAAGCATATTCTCACCACAATTCATACCTCATCACCCATACACATCGCAACGTGTACATACACTAATCAAGCATGTTCATCATGCACCAATTCACTAATTCCCATAACTCGTATTATTTATGTTTATTCCTCATTTCTATTCATTCCTCATAAACATACGTCTAGCTATGTTTAATCACACATATACATTTACAAATGTATAAACCACATACATATACATATCAAACATGCATATATACAATCAAGTATATTTCATCACACATACTATCATCTCCATAATACTTCAAATAGACATTTACACATTCATGTTTATTTCTGCATATCATAATTAAAATGATAAAATGCAACTCATAGAGACCGACACACGACTCTATGCAGATGCAATGCGGTACCGACTCAACATTTCAACAGGTTCTCTCAGGAACCAAATGGAATCATCGTTTGTTACCTAAAGTAACTCCCCGTCGGGCACACGATGTTCACCCATTTCTCACACCCCACATGGGCACACAATGTTTATGGATTGCTCACACCCCACACGGGCACACAATCCGATTGCTCACACCCCACACGGGCACATAATCAACGTGAATAAATCACCCATCGCTCACACCCCACACAGGCACACGATATTTCTGGATTGCTCACACCCCTAGACGGGCACACAATCCGATCGCTAACACCCCACATAGGCACACGATCTTGTTGTAGTCATCGCTCACACTCCACACGAGCACACGATGCTACAACGGATTCACAAAGAATCCAACAACACAAGAATGCATACATTATGCTTACATGCAAAATGACACACAACATTCTTGAAAATGCAGACATATTCACAATATAGTTATGCATTCATCTCATACAATTTAGCATACATTCACATTTAATTCAAGCAATGTATCTACTTGCCAAACAGCCACAACACAACAATCAAACCCACAATTCTATAATTAACATAATTACGTTTTATCGGAAAATTCTGGTAAAAGTCGGCTAAAAATTACATATTTTAGCACCAATAGATTCTATATGTTTTTAGCTTCGAATACATATGTGGAACACTTAAAACGGATACTAGAATCAAAAGTTATGAATAAAACAAAATTTCAAAATTGCAGGTCTAGCTGAGCGAGAATCGCTCGCTGAGCGAGCAATGTGCTGGAACTCTAGCTGAGCGAGGAAATGCTCGCTGAGCGAGAAACGCGATTTCAGAACTGCTCAGTTACGCAACAGACCTATAAAAAAAAACCAAAACTCTTCCAAAACTCAACAAACATGATTATTAACATGTATTCATCCTCATACTTCGATTATATCAAGTTCTAACTGATTAATCCACCAATTTCCAAGTTTTCTCATAAAAACCCTAAACCTAACATTCTCTAAAACTTCTCCAAATCATAAACCCAATCAACCAAACAAATACATAATCTTACACAATGTTAAGATAACAATATTTCACACTCTTACCCGATTATTCCGATTCCTTGGAGCAATCTTGAAGCTTTTCCAACTTTCCCTCTTTTCTCTTCTTTTCTCTTCTCTCCTTTTTCTTTCTACCTTTTCTTTTCTTTCTCTTTCTCACAACTTATACTCTTTTCTCTCTAATTCTATTCTTACTCTATTATTTCTATTTCTTTCCAACCAAATATCATTTTCTCACAAAATACCAATTCTACTAATTCTAACTTATCACTAATTAACAAAAGTCTAAAATACCCTTTTATCCAATTTTACCCGGAAATTCATAAAACGGTAAAAATCACATATCACACCAATATATCACATTAATTCATCAACATATCATATCATCATATTAATTTCACAAACAAAATAATAATTACTCAATTAAAATAAAAGACTCCAACAAAAATGGGAATTATCGAATCGGGGCGTTATAACTCTCCCCCACTTTAGAAATTTTCGTCCTCAACCAGATTCAAACAACTCCGGATACGACTCGCGCATCTCATTCTCCAATTCCCAAGTCATATTGCCTTCCGCAACGTCTCCCCACGCCACTTTCACAAGCGCAATATCTTTGCCTCTTAGCTTCTTGATTTCACGGTCCAAAATCCTAACTGGCAAAGCTTCCACCGTAAGGTTATCTCTTACCTCAACCTCGTCCATAGGAATAACATGTGACGGATCCGGAACATACTTCCGAAGTTGCGAAACATGGAACACATCATGCAAATTCGAAAGATTCGGAGGCAACACCACACGATAATCCACAACACCAACTCGTGCAGTAATCTGATATGGCCCAATAAATCGAGAAGTCAACTTCTTCGACTTTAAAGCACGACCCACACCCGTAACATGTGTAACTCTCAAAAACACATGGTCGCATTCCTGAAACTCAAGATCCTTCCTTCTCTTGTCATGATAATTCTTTTGTCTACTTTGAGAAGCTCTCATCTTCTCCCGAATAAACTTTACCTTTTTCGTAGTTTGTTGTACCATCTCCGGTCCAACTACCGTTCTCTCTCCGGTTTCATGCCAACACAATGGTGTTTGACATCTCCGACCATATAAAGCCTCAAATGGTGCCATACCAATACTCGAATGAAAACTGTTATTATAGGTGAACTCAATCAACGCTAAATAACTATCCCAAATACCACCTTGTTCTAGCATACAAGCACACAACAAATCCTCTAACGATTGAATCGTCCTCTCAGTTTGACCGTCCGTTTGCGGATGGTTAGCCGAACTCAATCTTAGCTTAGAACCCAAAGCCTTTTGCAAACTTTCCCAAAATATCGATGTAAATCTAGGATCTCTATCCGATAAAATACTCTTAGGAACTCCATGTAACTTCACAATCATAGAAACATAAATCTCAGCTAGCGTTTCCAAAGAATAACTAATATCCATCGGAATAAAGTGAGCAGATTTAGTAAGCCTATCCACAATCACCCAAATAGCATTATGACCTCTTTGCGTATTCGGAAAACCCGTAACAAAATCCATCGATATACTATCCCATTTCCATTCCGGAATATCCAACGGTTGCATCAAACCACTAGGCTTCTGATGTTCCACCTTAGATTTCTAACAAGTTAAACACGCATACACAAAATGAGCTACATCTCTCTTCAATCCGAACCACCAAAAGATCTTCTTCAAATCTTGATACATCTAATTCGCTCCCGTATGAATACTTAAATTACTCCGGTGTCCCTCTTCCAATATCATCTTTTTCAACTCCTCATCATCGGGAATACAAATACGACCACGGAATCTCAAAACTCCAAAATTATCAACCTTGAAATCCTCATTCTCATTCATCATCAAATCAACAAATTTCAAATCCAACTTTTGCTTTTCACAAACGGTTGTAAGAAAATCATTTGTAACATGAAGCATACCAAGTCTCACACTTCTCGGCGTCATCTCGTAAACCAAACTCAAGTCTCTAAAATTCTCCAAAATTTCCCATTCTCTTATCATCAATGCAGACATATGTAACAACTTACGACTCAAGGCATCGGCCACCACATTCACCTTACCCGGATGGTAATTCAAACCAAAATCACAATCCTTCAAAAGTTCTAACCATCTCCTTTGTCTCATGTTCAATTCCTTTTGATCAAATAAATACTTCAAACTTTTGTGATCACTAAAAACTTCAAATCTCGCACCATAAAGATAATGCCTCCAAATTTTTAGAGCAAAAACCACGGCCTCCAATTCCAAATCATGCGTAGGATAATTCTTTTCATGCACTCTCAATTGTCTTGAAGCATAAGCTACAACTTTTCCATCTTGCATTAAAACACCACAAATGGTTCCGTCGGATTCGGAAAAATCAAGACCGGAGCCGTTGTTAACCTTCTCTTAAGTTCCATAAAACTCTCTTCACAATGAATATCCCAAATGAAAGCCT
Source organism: Lathyrus aphaca (assembly GCA_963966055.1). Taxonomy (NCBI): domain Eukaryota; kingdom Viridiplantae; phylum Streptophyta; class Magnoliopsida; order Fabales; family Fabaceae; genus Lathyrus; species Lathyrus aphaca. Next base: position 155,295,204 of record OZ014519.1, read on the forward strand.
TTCCTTTGCAAGTCAATTGCGTTAACGGAAGTGCCAACTTTGAAAATCCTTCAATAAATCTTCGATAATAACCCGCCAAGCCTAAAACGCTACGAATCTCTGTAACCGATCTAGGAACTTCCCATTGCATTACCACATCAATCTTGGATGGATCAACACTAATTCCACCATCGGAAATCACATGTCCAAGAAAACTTACCTTCGACAACCAAAACTCGCACTTTGACAGCTTAGCATACAATTGTTTCTCTCTCAAAATCTGTAACACAATCCTAAAATAGTCTTCATGCTCTTCTTGAGACTTAGAATAAATCAAAATGTCGTCGATGAACACAACCACAATGATCCAATTGTTCATGAAAAATACGATTCATGTATTCCATAAACACACCCGGCGCATTAGAAACTCCGAATGGCATCACAGAATACTCGTAATGACCATACCGTGTCCTAAAAGCCGTCTTTTGAATATCCTCTTCTTTCACACGAATTTGGTGATATCTTGATCTCAAATCAATCTTACTAAAAACACACGCACCAACCAATTGATCCATCAAATCATTGATCCTCGAAAGCGGATACTTGTTATTAATTGTCACCTTATTCAACTGTCGATAATCAATACATAACTGCATACTTCCGTCCTTCTTCTTTACTAACAATACCAGTGCACCCCAAGGAGAAACACTTGGTCTAACAAACCTCTTGTCCAACAAGTCATTCAATTGCTTTTTCAATTCTACCAACTTTGAAGCTGACATACGATACAGTGCCATAGAAATCAGTCTAGTACCCGGAACTAGATCAATAGAAAACTCAACTTCTCTTTCCGGTGGTACATTCATAATATTGTCCGGAAACACTTCTGGAAAATCACACACCACTAGAAACCTACTTATCTCCACTTCGCTTTCCACTGAACACGATGCAAACAAACCAAACAATTGAGCTTCGTCCACTAAATGTTTCTTCAACTCTTTCGTGGATAAGAAACTCTCTTCTTCATCATCATCCAAAGAAGGAGACCTTACTAACTTATGATAACAATCTATATAAACTCGATTAAATTGCAACCAGTTCATACCCAAGATTACATCCAAACCATCCAACGGTAGATAAAACTAAATCCATAACAAAATATTTACCATACATGGTCAAAGAACAACTTATACACACCAAAGAAGTAGTTACCGACCCTGAAGCAGGAGTCTCAATAACCATCTCACCACCCTAAGAAGACATAAACAAATTCAAATGCTTAGCGCACTCAAGAGAAATGAATGAATGAGTCGCTCCCGTATCAATAATAGTAATTAAAGGCGTACTATTAATAAAGCATGTACATTTAATCAAACGGTCTGCACTAGTAGTATCCTTCCCTGCTAATGCAAACATCTTTCCGCCCGCCTGAGCTTGCTTCGGCTTAGTACACTTATTACTAATGTGACCAAATTCCCCACAATTGAAGCACTTTACAACATTCCTCCTACACTCGGTAGTAGCATGTCCAAGACCTCCACAGTTTTAACATTTCACAATATTCTTCCCACACTCAATGGACTTGTGGCCTAAATTGCCGCACTTGTAACACTTAACGGGGCCAGAACTTCCTCCACCAGATCTCCTATCAATGTTTCCCATATGTTTTCCCTTATCAGCGGGTGTCACATAAGGTTCACTTCTAGCTTGTTGCTTCCCTTTCCTCCCATTTACACTCTTGTAATGTGTAGAACGAGCTCTGCTATCTTCCTAAAATATTCTACAACATTCAGTCAAATTTGAAAACCTTCTGATTCTCTGATATCCCACAGCTTGCTTAATCTTAGGACGCAAGCCATTCTCATACTTAATGCACTTAGAAAACTCGGCAGTAGCAGCAGCATAATGAGGATGAAACTGAACCAATTCCACAAATTTAGCAATATAGTCAACCACTGACATACTACCTTGCTTCAACTCAAGGAATTCCATCTCCTTCTTTCCTTTCACACTCTCAGGGTAGTACTTCCCTAAGAATTCAGTACGAAAAACTTCCCAAGTTATCTCTTCATCATTCTCCTCAAGAGATTGACTTCTACCGACCCACCAATCATCAGCTTCTTCCTTCAGCATGTGAGAACCAAGCCTCACCTTACTCTCTTCAGCACAATCCATGACTCTGAATATTCTCTCAATCTCCTTCAACCAATTCTGAGCACCATCAGGATCAAATCTCCCCTTGAAGACCGGCGGTTGATTCTTCCTGAACTCATCATTCACATTCACATTCGGCGCTCCTTGTACCGTCCTAGCCATTGCTTCCAAAGCAGGAGCCATCACATTGTCATTTCTACCAGCCATATTCTGATCATTCCCAAAGACAACAACAAGATTAAACAAAAGTTCAATCACAACAACATCAAGACAAACACAACTAACTCGAACATTGGCTCTGATACCACTTAATGTAACACCCCCTTTCTATACCCCAAATAAGCAATTAAATCACTTAGGCACATATTAAAATTTCGTCAGAGTATATTTGAAAAACGGTATAAAAGAGCAATGTCACATTATACTTGAAATTGAAAACATACAACACTTGCACAATAAAGATATGCAACAAACGGGGTAATTTACATACACAAGGATTTCATCCTTACACCCGTATTCATCAATTCATTAAACAGCGGAAACAAAACATAACATTTTCAAACTTATATACTTATCATAAATATATCGGCAAGTTTGAATCAACAAAATACTCCATGTTTACATAAAACATTTCACATCAAAATACATATACAAATGTATCCACAAAAGGCATCAAGCCAAATCCTAGCTACCCGGTGCTGCATATCATAGCCGACCGACCAAAAGATGAAGACGAATTTCACAAAAATATCATCCAGCAACCTACTCTGCAATGCCTCAAAGAGCATCATAAAATAGCAGAAGGGTGAGAAACATTATCATAAAAATATTGCATATAATTATATATCTCAACATATAAAATGCACATAAAGCATATTCTCACCACAATTCATACCTCATCACCCATACACATCGCAACGTGTACATACACTAATCAAGCATGTTCATCATGCACCAATTCACTAATTCCCATAACTCGTATTATTTATGTTTATTCCTTAATTCTATTCATTCCGCATAAACATACGTCTAGCTATGTTTAATCACACATATACATTTACAAATGTATAAACCACATACATATACATATCAAACATGCATATATACAATCAAGTATATTTCATCACACATACTATCATCTCCATAATACTTCAAATAGACACTTACACATTCATGTTTATTTCTGCATATCATAATTAAAATAATAAAATGCAACTCATAGAGACCGACACACAACTCTATGCAGATGCAATGCGGTACCGACTCAACATTTCAACAGGTTCTCTCAGGAACCAAATGGAATCATCGCTTGTTACCTAAAGTAACTCCCCATCGGGCACATGATGTTCACCTATTGCTCACACCCCACATGGGCATACAATGTTTATGGATTGCTCACACCCCACACGGGCATACAATTCGATTGCTCACACCCCACACGGGGACACAATCAACGTGAATAAATCACCCATCGCTAACACCCCACACGGGCACACGATGTTTCTGGATTGCTCACACCCCACACGGGCAAACAATCTGATCGCTCACACCCCACATGGGCACACGATCTTGTTGTAGTCATCGCTCACACTCCACACGAGCACACAATGCTACAACGGATTCACAAAGAATCCCACAGCACAAGAATGCATACATTATGCTTACATGCAAAATGACACAGAACATTCTTGAAAATGCATACATATTCACAATATAGTTATGCATTCATCTCATACAATTTAACATACATTCGCATTTAATTCAAGCAATGTATCTACTTGCCAAACGGCCACAACACAACAATCAAACCCACAATTCCATAATTAACATTATTATGTTTTATTAGAAAAGTCGGGTAAAAGTCGTTTAAAAATTACATATTTTAGCACCAATAGATTCTACATGTTTTTAGCTTCGAATCGATATGTGGAACTCTTAAAACGGATACTCGAATCAAAAGTTATGAATAGAACAAAATTCCAAAATTCCAGGTCTAGCTGCGCGAGAATCGCTCGCTGAGCGAGCAATATGCTGGAACTCTAGCTGAGCGATGAAATGCTCGCTGAGCGAGAAACGCGATTTCAGAACTGCTCAGTTACGCAACAGACCTATAAAAAAAACCCAAAACTCTTCCAAAACTCAACAAACATGATTATTAACATGTATTCATCCTCATACTTCGATTATATCAAGTTCTAACCGATTAATCCACCAATTTCCAAGTTTTCTCATCAAAACCCTAAACCTAACATTCTCTAAAACTTCTCCAAATCATAAACCCGATCAACCAAACACATACATAATCATACACAATGTTAAGATAACAATATTTCACACCCTTACCCGATTATTCCGATTCCTTGGAGCAATCTTAAAGCTTTTCCAACTTTCCCTCTTTTCTCTTCTTTTCTCTTCTCTCCTTTTTCTTTCTTCTCTTTTTCTTTCTTTCTTTTCTTTTCTTTTCTTTCTCACAACTTATACTTTTTTCTCTCTAATTCTATTCTTACTCTATTATTTCTATTTCTTTCCAACCAAATATCATTTTCTCACAAAATACCAATTCTACTAATTCTAACTTATCACTAATTAACAAAAGTCTAAAATACCATCTTATCCAATTTTACCCGGAAATTCATAAAATGGTAAATTCACATATCACCAATATATCACATTAATTCATCAACATAACATATCATCATATTAATTTCACAAACAAAATAATAATTACTCAATTAAAATAAAAGACTCCAAGAAAAATGGGAATTATCGAATCGAGGCGTTATAACTCTCCCCCACTTTAGAAATTTTCGTCCTCGAAAATATTACCTGATTCAAACAACTCCGGATACGACTCGCACATCCCATTCTCCAATTCCCAAGTTATACTGCCTTCCGCAACGTCTCCCCACGCCACTTTCACAAGCGCGATATCTTTGCCTCTTAACTTCTTGATTTCACGGTCCAAAATCCTAACTGGCAAAGCTTCCACCGTAAGGTTATCTCTTACCTCAACCTCGTCCATAGGAATAACATGTGACGGATCCGGAACATACTTCCGAAGTTGCGAAACATGGAACACATCATGCAAATTCGAAAGATTCGGAGGCAACGCCACACGATAAGCCACAACACCAACTCGTGCAGTAATCTGATACGGCCCAATAAATCGAGAAGTCAACTTCTTCGACTTTAAAGCACGACCCACACCCGTAACATGTGTAACTCTCAAAAACACATGGTCGCATTCCTGAAACTCAAGATCCTTCCTTCTCTTGTCATGATAATTCCTTTGTCTACTTTGAGAAGCTCTCATCTTCTCCCGAATAAACTTCACCTTTTCCGTAGTTTGTTGTACCATCTCCGGTCCAACTACCGTTCTCTCTCCGGTTTCATGCCAACACAATGGTGTTTGACATCTCCGACCATATAAAGCCTCAAATGGTGCCATACCAATACTCGAATGAAAACTGTTATTATAGGTGAACTCAATCAACGCTAAATAACTATCCCAAATACCACCTAGTTCTAGCATACAAGCACACAACAAATCCTCTAACCATTGAATCGTCCTCTCGGTTTGACCGTCCGTTTGCGGATGGTTAGCCGAACTCAATCTTAGCTTAGAACCCAAAGCCTTTTGCAAACTTTCCCAAAATCTCGATGTAAATCTAGGATCTCTATCCGATACAATACTCTTAGGAACTCCATGTAACTTCACAATCATAGAAACATAAACCTCGGCTAGCGTTTCCAAAGAATAACTAATATCCATCAGAATAAAGTGAGCAGATTTAGTAAGCCTATCCACAATCACCCAAATAGCATTATGACCTCTTTGCGTATTCGGAAAACTCGTAACAAAATCCATCGATATACTATCCCATTTCCATTCCGGAATATCCAATGGTTGCATCAAACCACTAGGCTTCTGATGTTCCACCTTAGACTTCTAACAAGTTAAACACACATACACAAAATGAGCTACATCTCTCTTCAATCCGAACCACCAAAAGATCTTCTTCAAATCTTGATACATCTTATTCGCTCCCGGATGAATACTTAAATTACTCCGGTGTCCCTCTTCCAATATCATCTTTTTCAACTCCTCATCATCGGGAATACAAATACGACCACGGAATCTCAAAAATCCAAAATTATCAACCTTGAAATCCTCATTCTCATTCATCATCAAATCAACAAATTTCAAATCCAACTTTTGCTTTTCACAAACGGTTGTAAGAAAATCATTTGTAACATGAAGCATACCAAGTCTCACACTTCTCGGCGTCATCTCGCAAACCAAACTCAAGTCTCTAAAATTCTCCAAACGTGCCCATTCTCTTATCATCAATGCAGACATATGTAACAACTTACGACTCAAGGCACCGGCCACCACATTCGCCTTACCCGGATGGTAATTCAAACCAAAATCATAATCCTTCAAAATTTTCTAACCATCTCCTTTGTCTCATGTTCAATTCCTTTTGATCAAATAAATACTTCAAACTTTTGTGATCACAAAAAAATTCAAATCTCGCACCATAAAGATAATGCCTCCAAATTTTTAGAGCGAAAACCACGGCCGCCAATTCCAAATCATGCGTAGGATAATTCTTTTCATGCACTCTCAATTGTCTTGAAGCATAAGCTACAACTTTTCCATCTTGCATCAAAACACCACCTAACCCAAACAATGAAGCATCACAAAACACCACAAATGGTTCCGTCGGATTCGGAAAAAATCAAGATCGGAGCCGTTGTTAACCTTCTCTTAAGTTCCATAAAACTCTCTTCGCAATGAATATCCCAAATGAAAGCCTGTCCTTTACAAGTCAAATGCGTTAACGGAAGTGCCAACTTTGAAAATCCTTCAATAAATCTTCGATAATAACCAGCCAAGCCTAAAAAGCTTCGAATCTCTGTAACCGATCTAGGAACTTCCTATTGCATTACCGCATCAATCTTGGATGGATCAACACTAATTCCACCATCGGAAATCACATGTCCAAGAAAACTTACCTTCGACAACCAAAACTCGCACTTTGATAGCTTATCATACAATTGTTTCTCTCTCAAAATCTGTAACACAATCCTTAAATGCTCTTCATGCTCTTCTTGAGACTTAGAATAAATCAAAATGTCGTCGATGAACAAAACCACAACGATCCAACTATTCATGAAAAATATGATTCATGTATTCCATAAACACACCCGGCGCATTAGAAACTCCGAATGGCATCTCGAATACTTGTAATAACCATAACGTGTCCTAAAAGCCGTCTTTTGAATATCCTCTTCTTTCACACGAATTTGGTGATATCCTGATCTCAAATCAATCTTACTAAAAACACGCGCACCAACCAATTTATCCATCAAATCATCGATCCTCGGAAGCGGATACTTGTTCTTAATTGTCACCTTATTCAACTGTCGTTAATCAATACATAACCGCATACTTTCGTCCTTCTTCATTACTAACAATGCCGGTGCACCCCAAGGAGAAACAATTGGTCTAACAAACCTCTTGTCCAACAAGTCATTCAATTGCTTTTTCAATTCTACCAACTCTGAAGCTGACATACGATACAGTGCCATAGAAATCAGTTTAGTACCCGGAACTAGATCAATAGAAAACTCAACTTCTCTTTCCGGTGGTAAATTCATAATATTGTCCGGAAACACTTCTGGAAAATCACACCACTGGAAACCTACTTATCTCCACTTCGCTTTCCACTGAACACGATGCAAACAAACCAAACAATTGAGCTTCGTCCACTAAATGTTTCTTCAACTCTTTCGTGGATAAGAAACTCTCTTCTTCATCATCATCCAAAGAAGGAAACCTTACTAACTTATGATAACAATCTATATAAACTCGATTAAATTGCAACCAGTTCATACCCAAGATTACGTCCAAACTATCCAACGGTAGACAAACTAAATCCATAACAAAATCTTTACCATACATGGTCAAAGAACAACTTAAACACACCAAAGAAGTAGTTACCGACCCTGAAGCATGAGTCTCAATAACCATCTCACCACCCTAAGAAGACATAAACAAATTCAAACGCTTAGCGCACTCAAGAGAAATGAACGAATGAGTCGCTCCCGTATCAATAATAGTAATTAAAGGCGTACTATTAATAAAGCATGTACCTTTAATCAAATGGTCTGCACTAGTAGTATCCTTCCCTGCTAATGCAAACACCTTTCCACCCGCCTGAGCTTGCTTTGGCTTAGTACACTTAGTACTAATGTGACCAAATTCCCCACAATTGAAGCACTTTACAACATTCCTCCTACACTCGGTAGTAGCATGTCCAAGACCTCCACAATTTGAACATTTCACAATATTCTTCCCACACTCAAAGGACTTGTGGCCTAAATCGCCACACTTGTAACACTTAACGGGACCAGAACTTCCTCCACCAGATCTCCTATCAAAGTTTCCCCTATGTTTTCCCTTATCAGCGGGTGTCACATAAGGTCTACTTCTAGCTTGTTGCTTCCCTTTCCTCTCATTCACACTCTTGTAATGTGTAGAACGAGCTCTGCTATCTTCCTAAAAAATTCTACAACATTCAGTCAAATCTGAAAAACCTTCTGATTCTCTGATATCCCACAACTTGCTTAATCTCAGGACGCAAGCCATTCTCATACTTAATGCACTTAGAAAACTCAGCAGTAGCAGCAGCATAATGAGGATGAAACTGAACCAATTCCATAAATTTAGCAGTATAGTCAACCACTGACATACTACCTTGCTTCAGCTCAAGTAATTCCATCTCCTTCTTTCCTTTCACACTCTCAGGGTAGTACTTCCCTAAGAATTCAGTACGAAAAACTTCCCAAGTTATCTCTTCATCATTCTTCTCAAGAGATTGACTTCTACCGACCCACCAATCATCGGCTTCTTCCTTCAGCATGTGAGAACCAAGCCTCACCTTACTCTCTTCAGCACAATCCATGACTCTGAAGATTCTCTCAGTCTCCTTCAACCAATTCTGAGCACCATCAGGATCAAATCTCCCCTTGAAGACCGGCGGTTGATTCTTCCTGAACTCATCATTCACATTCACATTCGGCGCTCCTTGCACCGCCCTAGCCATTGCTTCCAAAGCAGGAGCCATCACATTGTCATTTCTACCAGCCATATTTTGATCATTCCCAAAGACAACAATAAGATTAAACAAAAGTTCAATCACAACAACATCAAGACAGACACAACTGACTCGAACACTGGCTCTGATACCACTTAATGTAACACCCCCTTTCTATACCCCAAATAAGCAATTAAATCACTTAGGCACATATTAAAATTTCGTCAGAGTATATTTGAAAAACGGTATAAAAGAGCAATGCCATATTATACTTGAAATTGAAAACATACAACACCTGCTCAATAAAGATATGCAACAAACAGGGTAACTTACATACACAAGGATTTCATCCTTACACCCGTATTCATCAATTCATTAAACAGCGGAAACAAAACATAACATTTTCAAACTTATATACTTATCATAAATATATTTGCAAATTTGAATCACCAAAATACTCCATGTTTACATAAAACATTTCACATCAAAATACATATACAAATGTATCCACAAAAGGCATCAAGCCAAATCCTAGCTACCCGGTGCTACATATCATAGCCGACCGGCCAAAAGATGAAGAAGAATTTTACAAAAATATCATCCAGCATTCTACTCTGCAATGCCTCAAAGAGCATCATAAAACAGCAGAAGGGTGAAAAACATTATCATAATAATATTGCATATAATTATATATCTCAACATATAAAATGCACATAAAGCATATTCTCACCATAATTCATACCTCATCACCCATACACATCGCAACGTGTACATACACTAATCAAGCATGTTCATCATGCACCAATTCACTAATTCCCATAACTCGTATTATTTATGTTTATTCCTCAATTCTATTCATTCCGCATAAACATACGTCTAGCTATGTTTAATCACAGATATACATTTACAAATGTATAAACCACATACATATACATATCAAACATGCATATATACAATCAAGTATGTTTCATCACACATACTATCATCTCCATAATACTTCAAATAGACATTTACACATTCATGTTTATTTCTGCATATCATAATTAAAATGATAAAATGCAACTTATAGAGACCGACACACGATTCTATGCAGATGCAATGCTGTACCGACTCAACATTTCAGCAGGTTCTCTCGGGAACCAAATGGAATCATCGCTTGTTACCTAAAGTAACTCCTCGTCGGGCACACGATTTTCACCCATTGCTTACACCCCACATGGGAACACAATGTTTATGGATTGCTCACACCCCACACGGGCATACAATCCGATTGCTCACACCCCACACGGGCACACAATCAACGTGAATAAATCACCCATCTCTCACACCCCACACGGGCACACGATGTTTCTGGATTTCTCACACCCCACACGGGCAAACAATCTGATCGCTCACACCCCATATGGGCACACGATCTTGTTGTAGCCATCGCTCACACTCCACACAAGCACACGATGCTACAACAGATTCACAAAGAATCCCACAGCACAAGAATGCATACATTATGCTTACATGCAAAATGACACACAACATTCTTGAAAATGCATACATATTCACAATATAGTTATGCATTCATCTCATACAATTTAGCATACATTCTCATTTAATTCAAGCAATGTATCCACTTGCTAAACGACCACAACACAACAATCAAACCCACAATTCCATAATTAACATAATTATGTTTTATCGGAAAAGTCGGCTAAAAATTACATATTTTAGCACCAATAGATTCTACATGTTTTTAGCTTCGAATCGATATGTGGAACGCTTAAAACGGATACTCGAATCAAAAGTTATGAATAAAACGAAATTCCAAAATTCCAGGTCTAGCTGAGCGAGAATCGCTCGCTGAGCGAGCAATGTGCTGGAACTCTAGCTGAGCGATGAAATGCTCGCTGAGCGAGAAACGCGATTTCAGAACTGCTCAGTTACACAACATACCTATAAAAAAAAACCAAAACTCTTTCAAAACTCAACAAATATGATTATTAACATGTATTCATCCTCATACTTCGATTATATCAAGTTCTAACCGATTAATCCACCAATTTCCAAGTTTTCTCATCAAAACCCTAAACCTAACATTCTCTAAAACTTCTCCAAATCATAAACCCAATCAACAAAACACATACATAATCTTACACAATGTTAAGATAACAATATTTCACACCCTTACCCGATTATTCCGATTCCTTGGAGCAATCTTGAAGCTTTTCCAACTTTCCCTCTTTTCTCTTCTTTTCTCTTCTCTCCTTTTTCTTTCTTCTCTTTTTCTTTCTATCTTTTCTTTTCTTTCTCTTTCTCACAACTTATACTCTTTTCTCTCTAATTCTATTCTTACTCTATTATTTCTATTTCTTTCCAACCAAATATCATTTTCTCACAAAATACCAATTCTACTAATTCTAACTTATCACTAATTAACAAAAGTCTAAAATACCCTCTTATCCAATTTTACCCGGAAATTCATAAAACGATAAAAATCACATATCACACCAATATATCACATTAATTCATCAACATATCATATCATCATATTAATTTCACAAACAAAATAATAATTACTCAATTAAAATAAAAGACTCCAACAAAAATGGGAATTATCGAATCGGGGCATTATAACTCTCCCCACTTTAGAAATTTTCGTCCTCGAAAATATTACCTGATTCAAACAACTCCGGATACGACTCGCGCATCCCATTCTCCAATTCCCAAGTCATATTGCCTTCCGCAGCGTCTCCCCACGCCACTTTCACAAGCCCAATATCTTTGCCTCTTAGCTTCTTGATTTCACGGTCCAAAATCCTAATTGGCAAAGCTTCCACCGTAAGGTTATCTCTTACCTCAACCTCGTCCATAGGAATAACATGTGACGGATCCAGAACATACTTCCGAAGTTGCGAAACATGGAACACATCATGCAAATTCAAAAGATTCGGAGGCAACGCCACACGATAAGCCACAACACCAACTCGTGCGGCAATCTGATACGGCCCAATAAATCGAGAAGTCAACTTCTTCGACTTTAAAGCATGACCCACACCCGTAACCAGTGTAACTCTCAAAAACACATGGTCGCCTTCCTGAAACTCAAGATCCTTCCTTCTCTTGGCATGATAATTCTTTTGTCTACTTTGAGAAGCTCTCATCTTCTCCCGAATAAACTTCAACTTTTCCGTAGTTTGTTGTACCATCTCCGGTCCAACTACCGTTCTCTCTCTGGTTTCATGCCAACACAAAGGTGTTCGACATCTCCAACCATATAAAGCCTCAAATGGTGTCATACCAATACTCGAATGAAAACTGTTATTATAGGTGAACTCAATCAACGCTAAATAACTATCCCAAATACCACATTGTTCTAGCATACAAGCACGCAACAAATCCTCTAACGATTGAATCGTCCTCTCGGTTTGACCGTCCGTTTGCGGATGGTAAGTCGAACTCAATCTTAGCTTAGAACCCAAAGCTTTTGCAAACTTTCCCAAAATCTCGATGTAAATCTAGGATCTATATCCAATACAATACTCTTAGGAACTCCATGTAACTTCACAATCATAGAAACATAAATCTCGGCTAGTGTTTCCAAAGAATAACTAATATCCATCGAAATAAAGTGAGCAGATTTAGTAAGCCTATTCACAATCACCCAAATAGCATTATGACCTCTTTGCGTATTCGGAAAACCCGTAACAAAATCCATCGATATACTATCCCATTTCCATTCCGGAATATCCAACGGTTGCATCAAACCACTAGGCTTCTGATGTTCCACCTTAGACTTCTAACAAGTTAAACACGCATACACAAAATGAGCTACATATCTCTTCAATCCGAACCACCAAAAGATCTTCTTCAAATCTTGATACATCTTATTCGCTCCCGGATGAATACTTAAATTACTCCGGTGTCCCTCTTCCAATATCATCTTTTTCAACTCCTCATCATCGGGAATACAAATACGACCACGGAATCTCAAAACTCCAAAATTATCAACCTTGAAATTCTCATTCTCATTCATCATCAAATCAACAAATTTCAAATCCAACTTTTGCTTTTCACAAACGGTTGTAAGAAAATCATTTGTAACATGAAGCATACCAAGTCTCACACTTCTCGGCGTCATCTCGCAAACCAAACTCAAGTCTCTAAAATTCTCCAAAAGTTCCCATTCTCTTATCATCAATGCAGACATATGTAACAGCTTACGACTCAAGGCATCAGCCACCACATTCGCCTTACCCGGATGGTAATTCAAACCAAAATCATAATCCTTCAAAAGTTCTAACCATCTCCTTTGTCTCATGTTCAATTCCTTTTGATCAAATAAATACTTCAAACTTTTGTGATCACTAAAAACTTCAAATCTCGCACCATAAAGATAATGCCTCCAAATTTTTAAAGCAAAAACCACGGCCGCCAATTCCAAATCATGCGTAGGATAATTCTTTTCATGCACTCTCAATTGCCTTGAAGCATAAGCTACAACTTTTCCATCTTGCATCAAAACACCACCTAACCCAAACAATGAAGCATCACAAAACACCACAAATGGTTCCGTCGGATTCGGCAAAATCAAGATCGGAGCCGTTGTTAACCTTCTCTTAAGTTCCATAAAACTCTCTTCGCAATGAATATCCCAAATGAAAGCCTTTCCTTTACAAGTCAATTGCGTTAACGGAAGTGCCAACTTTAAAAATCCTTCAATAAACCTTCGATAATAACCCGTCAAGCCTAAAAAGCTTCGAATCTCCGTAACCGATCTAGGAACTTCCCATTGCATTACCGCATCAATTTTGGATGGATCAACATTAATTCCACCATCGAAAATCACATGTCCAAGAAAACTTACATTCGACAACCAAAACTCGCACTTTGACATCTTAGCATACAATTGGGAAGCCACATGGAAACTTGTGGTAGCAAAAGGGCATTTCGATTTTTCCATAATATTTTTTTTTCATATATATATATATATATATATATATATATATATATATATATATATATATATATATATATATATATATATATATATATAAGAAGACTATTTTTTTTTAGAATATGAAAAAGATAAGGTATAATAAAGTAATGATATTTAAATAATATATATAATTTATTAACGGATATGAATATCCACGGACACAAATATCATTAAATTCGTATCTATATTTATTAATGAATGAATATTTAGATATTTATTTATTTTATCAGTGAATATTCATTAAACAACCTGTCTCATATTTGTGATAGATTATATCCGCTAATACGGATTATTTTGTCATCTCTAATAATAACCACTAATTGTGGCACAATCATACCATTTTTGTATACAGTAGTCACAGTATATAGCTAATGTTGTCTTGTTATTATATCATACTTTTGTACATAATTGTCATTATTTGTGGTACATGCTCTTAGAGAGGAAGTCTGCATATGCAGTGGTGTGACCTATATGCATGCTGGTGTATTTGTATAAAAAATTTATGGATGCGTCAATGAGTCTGGTTACTCTTCTTATTAGTGATTTTTTGTTTTGTTGAAATTCAGTCTTAATTAATTTGTGATTATTTTTATTTAAAAAAAAATCAGTTTCTATTTGATGGATTTAAGTTTGAAAGTATTTAATTACCATGGAAAAAAACCTACTCAAGGTCAAAGATGAAGAAGGACACGTTGCGTGTAAAATAAAAGGAGTTGTTGACTTGACTTGCTGAGGGCACTGACAAATTAGAGACCGCACTGCCTCGGTTTGCTCAAACATTGCGACTCCTCTTCTTCAAACTTTTCAGTTAGGAAATTAATGTGGGGAAGTCAAAATTTACATCAATCACCAACTTTAGTCTTCATAGAAATCGATGGTTCATATTTTAAGTAAAATGAATTAAAAAAATTAATGTTTGGAATTTTTTACTTAATTACTCCTATTTTTTGAAAAAAAAAACACTCTAAATAATCCACTTTCAAGTTAATTTTTTAACTACTCCAACTTTGCAAGATTTTAAGAGGACTGTCCATATAAAATTATTGTGTAATGAGTTTCAATAGTGTCGTTAATTTGATTGGAGACACTATATGTAGCCTGCAATTTAATTAGTGACTCTGTGTTAATTTAAATGAAGTCACCAATTTATCTGGAGACACAATGTATTCTCAATTTTTTTTCAAAAATTAAAAAACATTAACAATTAATTAAAAATAATATTACATTAATAATTAATTAAAAATAATATTACAGTAATAATTAATTAAAAAGAAAATTACATAATCTAATGATGACAGTCGGGTTGGGCAAGCCGACCGCCGGTTCCACATCCTCTATGTACCCTTAATCGATGTCTACGTTGCCCTTGATGTTGATTCACTCCAGGTGTTTGTGGAGTTGAGGTATCCGGAACATCGCTAGACTCCCTCAGTAATTCTTGCATTTCTACAAAGTCTTGTGTATGGAGAGACGTCGGCATGTCGTAACTGAGGTCGTGATCTATGTCAGAGTAGTTTGGATGTGATGATGGGTCATTGGTGTGCGACCTGGACGATTGAAAGAGATCATTGGTGTGAAGGCTTCGTTGGTGAAATGTTGAAATGGTAGTGTGTTTGAAAGTCATAGGGTGGTTGTGATGGTTGTGTTTGTCGTAAGGTGATACAAGTGACTACGATATTGAATGATACAATGTCTTGGACATTATATTGTAAGTCATATCGCGTGCCGACCATCCGCCACAGAAATAGTAAAAATAAATTAGTTAGAGACAATAATCAATAAAGTGAAATAATAAAGGGAACTAACTAATATGAAACAATTAACTTACTTTTGTGCATACAGGAATGAGAAACTGTTTTCGTTGACGGACGCTAGGGATGACAATCTAGACCAACTTCATGCTTGGAGCAAAACAACGCATTCAGAAAATATAGATGTGCCTTTTGTTGCATTTTTACATAAAGAGCTATATAAATATGACAAACAAGTGGAACCCCAACTATATTCCCTAGTCCATTCAAATTCAGTAACTAAATATTTTGTCTCTGCACCGATTAACAATGACATCTGCATCAAGATACTTTGTTAACGCTCACTGCAACAGACAGACATTTGTCTCTGATGAATATGAATTTGGCTTTAAAAACACTGATCTTGTTCAACTTATACTAAAAAAAAATCAAATTTTTTGCACTTTAAAAATAGGTTGGAATCAAAATTAGGATGTGCAATTGAGGAATACTGGTCTCCATACCAAGGGGAACAAATGATCAGTGTTAAGGAAATAATTGATCAGTGTTAAGGAAACAATTGATCACAATGAAGGGAGATCATTTTTGTACATATGCGCCAATTGGATTGGAGACTGCATATGGTGTCTCATATCCAATTGATGACACCTCTATATAGTTACACATAGTCGTCAATTCATATAGAGAATCTTCTTAAAATTTTCAAAAAGTGAGATAATTAGAAAATTAATTTAAAAAATAAATTATTTGGATTTTTTTTTCTTTCGAAAAACAGGGATAATTAAGTAAAAATTTCTGAAGTTTGAACATTTAAAATTAAAATATCATATAGACACGGTATAATATACCTCTAAAACAAATATTAATTTCCTAAATTTATTAAAAAAAACAGTAGACAACATTTATATAACAACATTTCTATTATTTAAACGATAACAGACTAAAACTGTTCAAATCCAAATCTCTAAATAAAAAGTGCAAATCAATTAAAAAGTCAAAAATCACAATTTTTTTATAAATATTATTGAAAATCACAGTTTGGGAATTTTTTTTTAAAATAACAGAGTTTATAAAATAAAATTCCAAAATAACATATATTTGGAAAAATTTACCAAACTAACACAGTTTTGTAACATTTTCGCCAAATGGTTTGTTGAACATGTGAGATTGTTCACTTGTTCACCAAATGGAATGGCGAATGCATGCATGCATACAACCAATTCGCCAAACCATTTGGCGAATGCATGCAACACAAAAACCAATTCGCCAATTGGAATGTTGTGCATGTGTTATGTGCTTTTCTTTCAGATTCTTTTGTTATATATATACATATATATATATATATATATATATATATATATATATATATATATATATATATATATATATATATATATATATATAAGTATATATATATATATATATATATATATATATATATATATATATATATATATATATATATATATATATATATATAAGTATATGTATATATATGTATAAGTATATTATATATATATATATATATATATATATATATATATATATATATATATATATATATATATATACTTATATATATATATATATATATGTATAAGTTTATATATATATATATATATATATATATATATATATATATATATATATATATATATATATATATATATATATATATATATATATATATATATATATATATATACTTATATATATATATATATATATATATATATATATATATATATATATATATATATATATATATATATATATATATATATATATATATATATATATATATATATACTTATATATATATATATATATGTATATAGATATATATATATGTATATATATATATATAAGTATATATATATATATATATATATATATATATATATATATAAGTATATATATATATATATATATACTTATATATATATATATATATATATATATATATATATATATGTATAAGTTTATATATATATATATATATATATATATATATATATATATATATATATAAGTATGTATATATAAATATATATATATATATATATATATATATATATATATATATATATATATATATTTATATATAAGTATATTAAAGAAAATTATAGATAAAGAAAATTAAAGAATATGAGAAAGAGAAATATATATTAAAAGAAAAATTATTATTAATAATTCAAGAACGACATTACAAAAATTAATTTCCCGCCCGATCTAACTGCCCCCCAGTACCACATCCACGGGGATGACCCCGTCTTCGAACCCTACCACCAGGTTGTCGAGGTTCCGCTTGTATTTGTGTGTTTGGTGGAGGCGGTTGTTGTTGAGTCCATGATTCAGCCTGTCCCCAATTACGTGGAAGGTTGCTGCCAAAGGCGCTGCCGTAACTGAGTTGTGTGCCCATGTTTTCAAAGCTGGGTCGGATAG
>OZ014519.1:156748295-156836456 GCA_963966055.1 Lathyrus aphaca
ACCAACAGGGAGTAGGCCCCAATATGTTCAAAAGGTCCCATAGACAGCAGTCACCTATCCTGCTCCAGCTCATCCACAGCCCAGTCTATCAACCTCACTCAACAAAACTTCCAACAACAACCTCCGTATCATCAGAATCTGTATCCTCCAAGAAAACAACTACAACAACAACAATAGCAACAACAATCACAGAGGCCATTCCACAAAGGCCCTCTCAAGCTAATCGAGTAATCGCCCGATTCCAATGCCGTATGCTGCTTTGCTGCCACAGCTTCTGAAACTCAACCTGGTTGAGCTAAGAACGTTGGCACCCCGGATCCAAACAGTCTACCAAGAAACTATGACTCTAATGCTAGGTGTGCTTTTCACTCAAACGCGCCTGGTCACAGTACAGAAAAATGCAGGGCACTGCATATGAAGGTACAAGACTTAGTAGACTCCAAGCTTTGAACTTTGCACCTCCGCCCAACGTCAACAAAAACCCAATGCCAAACCATGGTGGTCCTCGAATTAACGCAATCGAAGAAGACACACCGTCTTATTTGATAACCAGTGTGGATCAGATCAGGACACATTGGTGAAATCAAGGCTCAACTCGGTGAAAGCAATATATTTCCGGGGTGTGAACTAGGGTGCCCATACTGCAATATTTCTTGGAATGGGTGTGAAGACTTGAGGAATGGCATTGACAGCCTTATTCTGAGTGGCTTACTGCAGATCACTACATCATCCCGGCAAACCCGACGACTTCATCAGCAATGGTTTCAGATCCTCCTACAACTGCAGCAACTGTTTGTACCCCGACGATTCATCAGCAACATCAGCAAGTACCTCATCTGTTCTACCCAATGATCAGTTTTCAACAGTTTCTCCTGCTACAACTTCAGCTTCAGTCCACTTCGACTCTCCATCAACAACAACAACGTTCTTCCCAACAGAACCTCCTACAACACCAGCAATCAATCATGAAGATGTCTCTACTGTTACCATATTCTACGATCCAGAAAACCATTCTGCCTACCATTCAGAAGGTGCTGCTCCCACCAGAGCACCAGTTACAATCTTCTATGATCCGCAGACAATAACAGTCCCCTCAGCAGCAGCAATCAGTCCAGTAACCGTCAACGGTACCTGGACCTGTACCATATGAAAGCAATAGGGCCATCCTTGGCACTATGGCTCTGACTTGTACTGTGAAGGGAAAAGAATCACTCTTGAAACAACAGCACCTGCACCACAAATTGATAATGTGGGCGGAGGCGGAGGCTTCACCCGAAGCGGACGTCTCTTTGCTTCACAAGTTCAAAGACCTACTGCCGAAGCGAAGCTGCTGCCAAGGCAAAAGGAAAGAGCCCGGGGCAGGAAGATCCAACTGCCAAAGAAGCCCTGAAGACTCCATTCGATCAGGAAGTTGATGAGTTTATGAGGATCATCAAAAAGAGCGATTACAAAATTGTGGATCAGCTTCACCAGACGCCATCCAAAATCTCCATCCTCTCACTGCTTATGTGCTCCGAAGCCCATCGGGAATGCACTACTGGAGGTACTGCACGCAGCTTACGTGCCCGAGGAGATTACTGTCAACCAATTGGAAACCGTGGTTGGAAACGTTACTGCTAGCAATGGGCTAGGGTTTACCAATTCTGACCTGACAGCGGATGGCCGCAATCACAACAAAGCCTTGCACATAACTATGGAATGCAAAGGAGCTGTCCTTTCACATGTGCTGGTGGACACAGGATCATCCCTGAATGTCCTACCAAAGAAGGCTCTGGTGAAGCTTGAATATGATGGACTGGCATTGAGACCCAGCAACCTGGTGGTTAGAGCTTTTGATGGCTCGAAGAGATCGGTTCTGGGAGAAGTTGAGCTGCCTGTGACAATTGGCCCGCAGACCTTCAAAACTATCTTTTATGTGATGGACATTCAGCCCGCCTACAGCTGTTTGTTGGGTAGACCCTGGATTCACGCCGCCGGCGCAATAACGTCTACCCTTCACCAAAAGTTAAAATATGAGTGGGAAGGCCAAGTTGTCACAATCTGCGGCGAGGAGGATATATTTGTGAGTCATCTGGCTACTTACAAGTATATTGAAATGGATGGAGAGATCGTTGAAACCATGAGCCAAGGTTTTGAGGCCTTGAATGTGAATGAAGCATCTGCTGTTTCAGGGATCTCCATGTCGTCATACCAACAAGCCCGGAAGGTTGTTGAGGAAGGAACTGCCCTAGGCTGGGGCAAGGTCTTAGCTGTGGAGGAAAAGAAGGACAAGTTTGGGTTGGGTTACAGACCAACTCAGCGTCAAGAGAAGGCTGCTGCAGAGCCAGGTTTTGTCAGTGGGGGAATGCTTACCCCCGATGCTATCAACTGTCTGGAAGACGAGCTGGAAGAGGAGCGCAACCTGGAGAATTGGATTCGTCCGAAGGTCCCAGGGAGCAGTGTCTCGAACTGGTCTTCCCAGGGAATTATAAGTGTTACTCGAGCAGAGTAATTATTATTTCCTGTATTTTTAAGCATGCATCAAAGTCTTGCATCTTGCCCAAGATGACAAGACTCATTTTGTAATCAGGGCCATCTGTACTTTTGTGCAAACAAGATTAAATTAATGAAATGTCAGACAATCTTTTTGCAAACGAGTCTTTTTCTTTTCTGCTCACTGTTTTTCCATTTTTCTTTTTGTACAAAAATAAATGGCGGTGTTTTCAAAATGATAACTTCATTTCACTTTTTTCTAAAGCAAGATTAAAATCAATCACTAAAATGAACCGACTTAACCCTTGCAGAGAGTGCCTTCCAGACAGCACCGACAACAGCACAGCTATGACATCGTATGACTTTGACAATCCGATCAATCAAGCTGATGAAGGGGTTGATGAAGAATACGAGCTTCCTGAAGAGCTAGCCAGGTTGTTAAGACAAGAGGAAAAGGTTATTACTCCTCATCAGGAGGAGATTGAAGTGATCAATCTTGGTACAGAGGAAGACGTGAAAGAAGTCAAAATCGGGGCCTGCCTGCAAGACTCAGTGAAGAGACAGCTGATAGATCTGCTTCAAGAGTATGTTGATGTGTTTGCTTGGTCCTACCGAGATATGCCAGGGTTGGATACCGATATTGTTGTGCATAAGCTGCCTTTGAGGGAAGAATGCCCACCAGTCAAACAGAAGTTGCGCCGAACTCGCCCAGACATGGCTATGAAAATCAAGGAAGAGGTACAAAAGCAATGGGACGCCGGGTTCCTTGCTGTGACTAGCTATCCTCCGTGGGTTGCTAACATAGTACCTGTGCCTAAGAAGGACGGAAAAGTAAGAATGTGTGTTGATTACCGGGATCTGAACAGAGCCAGCCCGAAAGATGACTTCCCGTTACCTCACATTGATGTATTGGTAGATAACACGGCTCAGTTCTCGGTATTCTCCTTCATGGATGGATTTTCAGGATATAATCAGATCAAGATGTCACCTGAAGACATGGAGAAGACAACATTCATCACACCTTGGGGCACGTTCTGTTACAAAGTGATGCCATTCGGACTGAAGAATGCTGGTGCCACATATCAACGGGCTATGGTGACATTGTTTCATGACATGATCCATAAGGAAATCGAATGTTACGTGGATGATATGATCGCCAAGTCCCTTACAGAGGAAGATCACCTGGTGAATCTGCTCAAGTTATTCAAGCGTCTGAGGAAATACCAACTAAAGTTGAACCCCAACAAATGCACATTCGGGGTGCGATCCGGTAAGCTGCTGGGCTTTATTGTAAGTGAGAAAGGGATTGAAGTTGACCCTGATAAAGTCAAAGCTATTCAAGAAATGCCTGCACCGAAAACTGAGAAAGAAGTTCGAGGGTTCTTAGGTCGATTGAACTACATTTCACGGTTCATATCTCACCTTACAGCAACTTGTGAACCCTTATTCAAGCTGTTAAGAAAGGAGCAAACGGTCAGGTGGAACGAAGACTGCCAGAAAGCTTTTGACAAGATCAAGGAGTATTTGCAAGAACCTCCAATCCTTATGCCTCCAGTTGAAGGAAGACCTCTGATTATGTACTTGACAGTATTAGAAGAGTCGATGGGGTGTGTGCTGGGCCAGCATGACGAGTCTGGTCGAAAAGAGTATGCAATTTACTACCTAAGCAAAAAGTTTACCGACTGTGAACAGCGTTATTCACTGCTCGAGAAAACTTGCTGTGCTTTAGCGTGGGCTGCTCGCCGACTGAGACAGTACATGTTGACCCATACTACTCTATTGATCTCAAAAATGGATCCAGTTAAGTACATTTTCGAGAAGCCAGCTCTTACCGGACGGGTTGCAAGATGGCAGATGATTCTCACAGAATACGACATACAGTACACATCTCAGAAAGCCATCAAGGGCAGTGTACTATCTGAATATCTTGCTGAGCAACCCATTGATGACTACCAGCCTATGAGGTTCGACTTCCCCGATGAAGACATCATGTTCATTAAAGCAAAAGATCGTGAAGAGCCTATTCACACTGAAGGGCCTGACCCAGAAGAAGAATGGATTATGATGTTTGATGGGGCTGTCAACATGAATGGCCGTGGTGTTGGTGCAGTACTCGTTACACCTAAAGGGGTTCACATGCCTTTCTCGGCAAAGCTCACTTTCAACTGCACTAACAACGAAGCTGAATACGAAGCTTGCATTATGGGTCTTGAGGAGGCCATTGACCTCAGGATCAAGACATTGACCGTATTCGGAGATTCAGCTTTGGTAGTCAATCAGACCAACGGAAAATGGTACACCCACCAAGATCATCTGATACCTTACAGGGATTATACAAGAAGGTTATTGACTTTCTTCACAACAGTCAAGCTTGAGTATATCCCTCGGGACGAGAATCAGTTTGCGGATGCTCTTGCTACCATTTCATCCATGATCAAAGTTCAAGCTGCTAACTTTGTACCTCAGATTTCAGTATTGAGACTTGATAGACCAGCATATGTATTTGCAGCAGATATTGCTAAAGATGATAAGCCTTGGTTCCATGACATCAAGTGCTTCTTGGAGGATCAAACGTACCCACCTGGGGCATCTTCCAATGATAAGAAGACTTTAAGAAGGCTTGCTGGAAGTTTCTTTCTGAACACTGATGGATCTTTATACAAAAGGAACTTTGACATGGTACTCCTCAGATGTGTTGACAAGACGGAAGCAGATTTACTGATGCATGAAGTGCATGAAGGCTCTTTTGGTACCCATGCTGGAGGGCATGCAATGGCCAAGAAGTTGTTAAGATCAGGCTATTACTGGATCACAATGGATGCAGACTGTTGTGCTTACGCCAGAAAATGCCATAAATGCCAGATTTATGCAGACAAGGTGCATGTGCCTCCCAATCCGTTAAACATCATATCTTCACCATGGCCCTTTGCTATGTGGGGCATTGACATGATTGGCAAAATTGAGCCAACTGCTTCAAACGGCCACAGATTCATCCTGGTCGCCATTGACTATTTCACTAAGTGGGTTGAAGCAGCCTCATATGCAAATGTCACAAGGCAAGTGGTAGCCAGATTTCTGAAAAGAGATATCATCTGTCGGTATGGAGTGCCCGAGCGAATCATTACTGATAATGGTTCCAACTTGAACAACAAAATGATGGCAGAGCTGTGCCGGGACTTCAAGATCCAACATCACAATTCTTCTCCTTACAGGCCAAAGATGAACGGCGCTGTTGAGGCGGCAAATAAGAATATCAAGAAGATTGTGCAGAAGATGGTAGTCACCTACAAAGACTGGCATGAAATGCTACCGTTTGCCTTGCATGGGTACCGCACATCAATCAGAACATCCACTGGGGCAACACCGTATCAGCTTGTATATGGTATGGAAGCAGTCCTACCTGTTGAAGTTGAATTACCCTCTCTACGGGTATTGATGGATGTTAAACTGAGTGAAGCAGAATGGGTTCGGTCCCGATTCGAACAATTGAGTCTGATCGAAGAGAAAAGATTGGCTGCAATCTGCCACGGGCAGTTATATCAGAAAAGGATGAAGAGAGCCTTCGATCAGAAAGTCAGGCACCGAGAGTACCGGGTGGGAGATCTTGTGTTGAAGAGAATCCTCCCTCCTCATACAGACCACAGGGGCAAGTGGACTCCCAATTACGAAGGACCATTTGTTGTGAAGAAAGTCTTCTCTGGTGGAGCACTGATGCTCAGCACCATGGATGGTGAAGATTTCCCGTCCCCTGTGAATTCAGATGCAGTTAAAAAATACTTCGCATAAAATGACCCGCTGGACATAAAAACAGAATGTAAGTCCAGGCAAAAATAGGGCATCCCGGCGAGTCAAGAACAGAATAAAAGACTCGGGCAAAAATAAGGGAAATAATTAAAAAAATGTACACCCGCTGAGTTGAAAAGCCGCATTGGACAGCTCAGGCAAAAAATGGGTATCCCGATGGATTGAAAACCCGAAAGGGCGATCCATGCAAAATAAGGGAATAAGCGAACAACTGCATTCTGAATTCGTCTGTATCACCTACAACTTGGTAAGCTCCAAGGGATCAAGCTGCAATCAGAATCAACTCTCTCCAGAAAGCAAGACGAGAAGAACGTCATTGTCATACGAGTCATAGCGGGAGAGGAAGCTCCTCGAAAACATCGCCAGCACCGCCAGCACTTTATTTCTCAATTTGTAACAATCTCCTCATTTCAGGAGATATGTTTCTCTGACTGTATCTTGCCAATTCAGGGCACACGAATTAATATAATCAGATTTTCAGTCATGTCTCGTTTTTTACATTTATGTTTTGCAAAGAGTTGTCTGATGTCTCTAAAAAACACCATTGCATAAGTACAGATGCCTGTCTTTAAAAAATAAAACACATGCTTACAGGGAATGTGATTACTCTTGAGAGTACTTAGCCCCTATGACGGAATCCGGTAAAGGATACCTCGGGACCTTTTGTACGTTTCCTTATCTTTGCAGGATTGCAGGTATCCAGAACGCAACTTGGGGCATGCAAGGTATATCTCAGCAAGCTGGCAAATCAACAAAAGATATCAGCATCCGAAATGCTCTATCCCCAGCTGAGTTGCTTCCCATTGCTCTCCCCAGCTGATTTACCAACAGCATTTCCCCGGCTGAAATACCAACTATCCTTCCTCAGCAGGATACAAGATCAGGGAATCATCTCCCCACAGAGCCTCTAGCCTCTATTCGGAAGAGCAACGCACGACGGAGTCACAACAGAGGGAGAAAGCTTCTACAAACCCCAGCTGGGTCCCGTATTATAAGGATACGTCAATCAGTGACATACATCCCCAAGCAGATGCATCATTAGATCTGCCAATGATCTCATCCCCAGCTGGGATGTTCACTTCGAGCAGATCAACCAAAGATCTTCACAACAACGGGACCCGAGTCCCGGATCGGTGCCCCTCCGCATAATCATAGCATTCGCATCATATTCACCCTCAGAGCGTAGCATTCCGTCTAATACGGAGCAATACGGCAAAAATCAAATGCATAGCATAATCATAAGCCATGATGTGATTCGAATACTTGTAAATATTGACAATCTGTCGGCGTACAGCATATACAGTACAGAAAAATCCTCATCAGAGTCCCAGCAAAAGCAGTTGCCCCATATCACAAACACCAGTGCATATCTCCTTTTTGATACCCGTCCGTATCATCATTTCCCAGCAGGTTGCCTGAATACACTTTACAAACCAAGATCACCAGTATTGCAGATACATCCTGACACTCGTCCGTGTCGTGTCACCAGCAGAAAGCCAAAGACATCCTCTTTGCACTTACATATACCTATACACTTTCTTGACACCCGTCCGTGTCATATCCCCAGCGTGGTCGCCTATACACACTTTCCTGACGCCCGTCCGTGTCATATCCCCAGCAGATAAACACTCACCTATACATTATACACTCACTACTCATTGGTACACCTACTCAGATACTCGTCCGTATCTTGTATACACCATGTATATCCCCGCAGATTCGACAGTAGTCCTTGTTCTTTGTTAACCAGTTGGTACTCGTCCGTACCATCATCTCAGAACATTGCGTCTAGTGTTTGTTTCTACATGATACTCGTCCGTATCATAGTCCTAAGGATGCTCGTCCGCATCTTTAATCCATACACCGTGTCAAACACTTTTGTCCTCTTGAATATAGATACTCGTCCGTGTCTACTATTTCCCCTGAAGAGTCCCTTCAGATACAACACTCGTTCGTGTTCTTTGTTAACCAGTTGATACTCGTCCGTATCATCATCTCTGAACACGTGTCAGTTTTTGTTTCTACCCGATACTCGTCCGTATCGTGGTCCTATGGATGCTCGTCCGCATCTTTAGTCTATACACAAACATCTAAACACTTATACTTTCCTCTCTTGGTTGTGAACGCTCGTCCGTGTTCACTATATCCCCAGTAGATCGCCAACAAAGCAAATCTTTTCCTTTTTATCTGACATTCGTCCTGTGTTATGATAAACCCTGAGAGCAGCCGTCCCCTGCTGAGTGGTCGTCCTCCACTTCTTGATGGTCGTCCTCCATCATGCTCATCCGATGGCCGTCCCCATCGTTGATTTTAGCAGCCGTCCCCTGCTAGGTGGTCATCCTCCACCTTTTGATGATCGTCCTTCATCACTTTATCCAATGGCCGTCCCCATTGCTGATTTTAGTTGTCTAACACTCGTCCTGTGTTATGATAAACTTTGAGAGCAGCCGTCCCCTGCTGAGTGGTCGTCCTCCACTTCTTGATGGTCGTCCTCCATCATGCTCGTCCGATGGCCGTCCCCATCGTTGACCTTTTCTATCCGATGGCCGTCCCCATCGTTGATATTTTGGCAGCCGTACCCTGCCAGGTGGTCGTCCTCCACCTTTGATGGCCGTCCCCATCAGATTTCTTTTATACCCAACAGAGCAGCCGTCCCCTGCTAGGTGATCGTCCTTCACCTTTGATGGCCGTACCCCATCATCTGTGTATTTCATTCATTCTTTAACCCGATGGCCGTCCCCGTCGTGGTCCCTTTTCCTTTTTTAGCCCGATGGCCGTCCCCATCGTTGGTTACTTTACCTTTATGAACTTGATGGCCGTCCCCGTCATGTTTCATTAATCCTCAGAATTTTGCAGCTCTACCTTGATGGCCGTCCCCATCATGATATTTTATTTTCCCAGCTAGTCGGCCGTCCCCGTCTTAGCTTTATCTTTTTATCCCCAGCATGTCGGCCGTCCCCGTCATTGCTTTATTTTCAGCACTTTCCCCAGCATGTCGGCCGTCCCCGTCATTGCTATTTACCCAGCAGTCGTCCTCTGCTCGACGGTCGTCCTCCGTCGCCCACACTTTACGATATACTTTATTTTCTTATACAATCTATATCCCTTTTCTTCTTCATTCTGTGAGTGCAAATTTTGGACTGTCTTTGGTATTCAACCACAAGTTATCTTGTTTGCCTGTTAAGCCGCTGCTTACATCCTGCACAGCTAACTCATGTTTGAATAGGGGCAGCTGTAAACACCCCAAATTTGCCCTCACCCATTCACACATGGCTTGTGATCATCTCATATGCATATACACCATCATATCATCTCATAGTACATTTTTGATTCACTGGATAGCTTCTAGGTCATCTGCACCTAGGGTTTGTGATCTGAGCAACCTCAGAGCATTTTGAGCCATTCCAAAGGCCACCATTCAATTCAAAGGGATCCATGTGTGCCCAATCATCATAATACATCTCCTCAAAGTCAAGAATGCAGAGGAATCACAAGAACTAGGGTTTGAGTGGATGCAGAGCCAGGATGAACTGCACAGTTGACTGAAAATTAGGGTTTTGGTTTCAGAGGCCATAACCCCAAATTTTTTGGTCATTCTTGTTTCCATTGGTCTCTATATGGTATAGGGAGTATGCATATCAATTTTCATGAAGAAATTCCATGGGGAAGTCATCTGATCAAGAGTTGACTTTTCAGACAAGTCAGTGTAAAATCAGGGCATCTGAGGCCCCCAATGACCCAACCAATGGGTGATCTTCATCATTTTGAGTGTATATGATCTTTATTTGATCATGGAAGAAGTTTGAAGTTCATAAAAATCAAGAATTTAGGGTTTTTGCAAAAGTTGACTTTTTGGGTTTTGTTGACTTTTTCAAGAATGCTTCCTTTTAGGTCAATTTTCAAGCTTTGATTTATGATCCAAAGAGGCTTCAAATGAAAAAACTTTGGTCATGAAAGTTGTAGATCTCATCTTTCCCTTTTCAAAAAGTACAAGAACATGATCTAACTCTTCATGGATCAAAAGTTATGGTGTGTTAAAGTTAGCAAAAATCATTGTTTTTCAAGTCATGCACTAAGTGGAAATTTTGCAAAGTCTTGAATCAAGTCAAAATGCAGCCTCTAGTTCATGTCAAACCATCATGCAAACATTCTCCAAGTCCATAAAATCAGAATTGGACTAAGCTTGCCCATGATTTCATGCTTGGTTGGCCAAAGATCACATGTGAACCAAAAGTACAACAACTTGCATTTTCACTCATGACCACTTCACCAACTTATGACATTGGCTGCTGAGTTTTGCTAGGCCCCTCCCACATCTTGCTGCACCAGAACCAACATTGTCCTTGCCTATGCCATGAGCTATGCACCACTTACACAAAAGGTGGATATCTTGCAAAAGTTGACTTATCTATCAAAAAAGCATGTGTCCAATCATCTGACCAATGAGAGAGGATCACATGGACAACTTGCAAGCAAAGCATAAGGGCAGGCCAAGCTGAAACTCACTCACTCATCACTTATACAAAAAATCTCCCAACTTGCAAGTTCTGTCGAATCTCTTGGCACAGCCACTAAACACAAAAACTTTGATCACCACTCAACTCACCACACCTCAAAGCCCCCAAACCACCAAAACTCAGGCCTGAATCAAGCCTGATTTGAACCTCACCATTCTTCATCCTCAGAACCAGTTCCATTCGAATCTCACTGTCCATCCCTCAAACACTTCACTTTCTTTCACCAATGAGTCAGGCACACTCAGAGGAGTCCAAACCACCCATTACACTGGCCTAAAACAGCCTGTGCACCAAGGCCATTTTCTGCTACACCAGAAGCGAATCACTCGAAATAGCTTGCTAAACTTCTTTTCAAGCTTGCCATTGACACCAGGGGATCCATTAGAGCTAGCTTGCATCAAGAAAAGGCTCTGGAAGCTCAGAAACAGGACTTGTCATCTCAGGTAGTCTCAAACTTCAAACTTTTTAGAACCTGTTTCTTTGGTCACAAATCAAAAATACATGCTCTGGGGATCACTGTGGTATGATTAGAATCAAAAATGGTGAACAAATGGGCATTTTATGCATCTCTGAAATTTGGCCCGTGAATGCTCTTGTCTTCGATTCTCCTTGTTCATGTTAGATAAATGCCTTTTGACCTTGGATTAGGGTTTAGTTGGGATGGGGGGTTGTTTCTGGGCAGGAAATTTGTTGAATGGTGGCCTGAAACGTTTTCTAGGGTTTGTGATACGCCGGAGAAGACGACCGGAACCACTGTTCCGGCCGTCTGAGGTTAACTTGCCCTAATTAGGTTTTAATCCAGTCATTAGTGGGTTTTGAATTGAGGCCATTAGATCATGCTTCCCGCGTACGGACCAAGGGCCCAGATGGCATCATTAATTTTAATTTCCATTTAACTAATTTAATCAGGTTTATTTAGTTTAATTAATTGAATTTAAGAGGTTTAAATCTGGACCGCTAGATCGCGCGCGAAGTCAACCCAATCTCCCCCAGATCAAATCCCAGCCTCTCATTCTGTTTACTTTCTTTTTCTTTTAATTTTTATTCTTATTTATTTCAATTAACTTGTATAATTTATTTAAAATAGCTAAAAAATCATAAAAATTATGAAACTTTTTCTTTAAGGTTTTATTAATTTTTATGACACAAAAACATTTTTATTTTATTTTTTATCACTGAAAAAGTATTTTTAAATATTTAAAAGATTATTTTTAATTGATTAATGAGAATTAATTAATTAAAAATACTTTTAGGTATTTAAAAATTACAAAAAAATTCATGAAATGTTCTAAGACATTTAGAAACATTGTCCAACCTTCAAACCAAATTTCTTTTTTGATCTTGATGCATGTTAAGAATTTTTCATGGAATTAAATCATTTTTGATGCATTTTTTTGATCCTAAGTTTGAAAATTCATTTCTGTCTTTTGGTAAAGGTTGAGACATTGATTCTTTTTGCATTGTTTTCCATTTGACATGTACTTTCAAAGATAAAAAGGCCATGATTTGATCTTGCATTTCCTATTTGATTGGCATTTCTTTTGTTACAAACCCTAAAAAACCCTAATAACTTGTAAAAATCATAACTTGAGATTGGTAGAGAGTTGAGAGTTCCCCTTTGGGCAGTGATTCATTATAGGTCTAGGGTTTCCTTGGGTACCATTTTCCATTTTTTATGTTAAGGTTTGCTTCTGTTTTTGGTTTGTGTGTGATGTTTGATCCATGAACCCTAATTTGGGCTTTCCCTTTGCATCATTCTTGCATTTCCTTGCATAATTTGACTTGCCATTGCATTTTGTGCATTCTTGTGATTCATTTGACATCTTAAGACATGTATGAAGCATCATTGATCATTGCATCTCATTTTTGCCATGCCATTTGTCTTGTATGGTTCATAACATTTCATGCTTGTTCATGCTTCTAAACTTGCATCATATGCATTCATAATCTTGTATGAGCATCTCCATTGTCTTGCCTCATGTTTGCAGCACTTCATAACATCATAATCATCATGTGTATGCTTCTGGTTTGGCCTAGCATCATGTCATTTCATTTCATCTTGCATTGCATTGCATTTCTTTCTAACATTTCAGGTGGTAAGTAAACTTGAGAAGTGAATTTGCCTTCACTTCTCATAACTTTTCTTCTCATCTTCTTTTGCATTCCTTGCTGCATTCTTACTTGTGTTTGAGTTTGAGCTTGCTCATTCTTCCTTCTCCCACTTTCTTTCTTCAAGTGACTTGACTTCTTGAATGAAGCAAGTCACTTTGCTTCTCTTGATCTTGTTCATCTGCTTCCTGGTGGTCCATCTGAAGATTGTTCTTGAAAACCTCACAAACATTAGGACCAACCAAGCATGATAATGAATTAGGGTTTTGATTAGTCTCCCCACAGTTTTTACCTTTGTGTCTCTCTTTGAGTCATCTCTTCTCATCTCATAATCAGGGACTAAACCCTCAAGGCTTTAAGACTTTGTGATTAAGATCATGCCTGCATCCTTCTTTTAGGATGGAGTGTATAACTTTAATCCTAAGTCTTGGACCCTTAAGGTGTTGAAATCTCTTAATTAATCCATCCAATAACTCATCAAGACATCACACTTGTAACTTGGGCCTTGCATTAGGGTTCTAATTCTTCCTTAATTGGTTAAGAAGGACTAACCCTGAAGTTAATGGACAAGTCCCCCTCAAGTTGTCTTACAAATCATAAAAAACACTTCATCATCATATCATTAATAAAATCCACTTAATCAAAGGCTAGTTTTGTCATGGGTTTAATCCCTAATCATGGATTAAGCTGAGGATCCTTCCCCAGTTTAAACACCCTCATCTATTATCCTTCTTTTAGGATAGTGTAATGAGCCTGTTAAATCCCTGATTATGGCTTAACCTCATTACTTAACACTAAACAAAAATCACAAAAACATCTAATTAATCACAAGTAGGTTAATGATCTTAACCCTACATCAAAGGTGATTAAGTGTGAGAATCTGACTTCACACTTAAGGTAATTCTCATTACCCCTAATCAGAGGGATGATGTGATGAGTTTACTAAATCCATTGGTTTAGGCTTAAGCTCATTATCTTATGACAAACTCCAAAAAGAAATAAAAGACTGAAAACTCAAAAACAAACAATAATCGTCTCCTTCGGGATTCTTTTCTCATCATCTTCACTCACAACCGAGAACTTGCTTCTTCCGTCTAATGCAAGACAGTTTGCATCTGTGCCAGACAGATCATACACTTGAGCATAGACTGCAAGCAGTTCACCAGTCAATCCTTTCAGTCTCTTTGGGTCGAACTACGGTGTTCTGACTTCCTCATTGCACGAGAGGATACGTAGGCATAACTTAACAGTTATCGAACAAAAGTCTCTGTACATCCCCCCCTCTTTCAGCTTCATTCTTTAGCCTCATTATCATGAGCAGTTCATTCTCATTCTTACACTGACACTGTACACATCACACTTCACATTCTTTTACACTGACACCTGTACATATTGCTTTCCAGCTCTTTTACACACAGATTGCACTGACACTACCCCTTTATAACACAAATCTTTTAAGCGTGGATCCCGTCGAGTACGGCGGACAATCTGGGTGCTAATACCTTCCCAGGTTGTAACCAACCCCCTTTCTCAGTCTCTCTGGTTCGCAAACCGTCTTATCCATCCTTTTCTAGGCCTATGCAGCATTGCCTTTCCTCCGGGATAAAAATGCCTAGCTGGCGACTCTATTCATCTCCAGTGAGTTCACGGCTGTGTGTTCTCACTGTTCCCTTCGCCGACCGTTCGCGTCTGTACCTTCATTTGATCCATTTTCATTTGTCGGGAGCGACAGTGTGTGTCCTGTTTGTGAAGACGGAACTGATACGATTCGATTGGAACTTTGCCAGAAGAATGTGTTTCTCGGTCATCGTAGATTCTTACATTCTAAACATCACTACCGTGGCTGGAGAAAAGCATTCAATGGAGACACCGAACATCGTAGAGCTCCACCCGCATTGTCAGGTGAACAAGTTTTTGAAAAGGTGAAAGATGTGCGTACTGAGTTTGGCAAGCCTTTTGCACATAAGGTTGTGAAAGGTGGGTGGAAGAAAAGGTCGATATTTTTTGAATTGCCATATTGGAAGTCTTTGTACGTGAGACATTTTCTCGATGTTATGCATATTGAAAAAAATGTATTTGAAAGTGTTATCGGTACATTACTCAATATAAAAGGCAAGTCTAAGGATGGCCTTAAAGCAAGGGAGGACATGTTAAAAATGGGAATGAGAACTGAATTAGCACCCGTGAAGAAAGGAAGACGAACATATCTACCACCTGTTGCTTTTACTTTATCTAGAAAGGAGAAAAAAAAATTGTGTAAGTCTCTGAGTGAAGTTAAGGTTCCAGAAGGATACTCATCAGATATCAGAAGACTTGTTTCTATGAAAGACCTCAAGTTGAAGAATTTAAAGACACATGATTGCCATGTTATAATGGAACATTTTCTACCGATATGTATACGTTCTATTTTGCCAGAAAAAGTAAGAAGTGCCATAACTAAATTGTGTTTTTTCTTTAGGTCAATCTGTAGTAAGGTGATCGATCCCGAGATCTTACCAACACTACAAAAAGAGATTGTAATTACCTTGTGTGAGCTTGAAATGTATTTTCCTCCGTCTTTTTTTGACATAATGGTTCATTTAGTTGTTCATCTTGTGAAAGAGACACAGTTGTGTGGACCAGCTTATATGAGATGGATGTACCCTGCTGAAAGGTATATGGAAATATTAAAAGGGTACGTGAAATCCCGAAGTCGACCAGAGGGTTGTATTGTTGAACGATACATTGTTGAAGAAGCTGTTGAGTTTTTTACTGAATATTTGTCTAACGTTCAATCGATTGGACTCCCCAGAGCTCAGATTTTCGAAAAAATGGAAGGTAAAAAATTAATTGGGAATAAAATTGTGACAATATCAAGGGATGAACGAGATCAGGTTCATTTGTATGTTCTGCACAATAATAATGAGGTTGAGCCATATGTTGAAATGCACAAGGATGTACTCCGAAGGTTAAATCCGAACATAAATGAAAATTGGATAGTTATAGAGCACAATCAAAGTTTCATACAATGGTTGAAGGATCATATTTATTCGAAGCGCTCTTCAGATCCTTCTTCAGTAACAGAAAGGTTGAGATGTTTGGCATATGGTCCAAGTTTGCATGTGTTTTCTCATAGCGCATACTCAATTAATGGATACACATTTTATACCAAAGAACAAGATGATAAGAGTACTATGCAAAATAGTGGTGTCACCGTGCTAGCTGAAGCAATGCATATATCAAGTATGAAGGACTTAAACCCCAAATATGCAAATTTGTCATATTTTGGAGTTATTGAGCACATTTGGGTGTTTGATTACGAGAAGTTTCAGATTCCCATCTTTGGTTGCAAGTGGGTGAATAGTAGTGGCATACGAATGGATAAGTCTGGATTTTTGAAAGTTGATCTTACTAGGGTGGGGTACAAAGATGAACCTTTTATTCTAGAATCTCAAGCTAAACAAGTGTTCTATGTGAATGACCCGAAGAGTACAAAATGGTCTATAGTGCTTTTCTCTAACAAAGTGACTGATGATAGCGGTGTCGATCAATGTGATATTGATGTTGAGAATGAGTCATGCATTAGACGGAATGAGTTGAATAGAAATGATGAAGTTGAGGATCTTATACCGGATGAGTCATATATAAGAAACGATCATAATGAGGGAATTTGGATCAATTCATCCGTACGCATTGCTAAGAAACAAGTGATTAATATTCCAACAAAGAAAAGAAAGAGATGTTAGTGACTGAGGTAAATTATGCATGGTTTCTTTATTTTTTTTGTTTTCAATTGCTTTGATTATAAGTTATATCTGATAATGCATGATTTCGTTATATTTTTGTTTTCAATTGCTTTGATTATAAGTTATATCTGATAATGCATGATTTCTTTATTTTTTTTGTTTTCAATTGCTTTGATTATAAGTTATATCTGATAATGCATGATTTCGTTATATTTTTGTTTTCAATTGCTTTGATTATAAGTTATATCTGATAATGCATGATTTCTTTATTTTTTTGTTTTTAATTGCTTTGATTATAAGTTATATTTGATATTTGATGGTTTCCTTGGTTTATTACAGGTTAGACATGGCTGATAACCAACATGAGGAAGTTAGTAAAAAAGTATCCGCGGAAGAAGAGATTCGAAGAGACATAACAGTAATGAGAAGGGTGGTCCAAGGAAGATCTCGAGGCATCATACTAGATGTCTATTGGAGCCACCAGGGACAGCTTGTAGAACCTAATGGGCATACCTTAACTAGTTTTATCGGTGCACTAGTAAGGAATGAAATTCCCATTACCTGTGATGATTGGAGAAACAAAGAGCTGAATGACTCCAAAGAAAAAATTTGGAGTGAGATAAAGGTACAATCATTTGGCCCTTAATTATACGGTATCAATTATGTTTTTTCAATTACCGGTACTAACTATCAATCTGTATGTTTTAACATCGAAGAAGAAAGAAGACGTTTTTGTATGAAATTGGCCGGAAAGCTTTTAAGAGGGTTTCGAACATTTTTATCATCCAAGTTCCTTAAGGATGCGGATGGTAATTATGTGGATGCGGAGCTTCCTAAAAAATATGAAAGTTTGATATCAGCTGAAGAATGGGAAGCTTTCAAATCCAAACGACAAGACCTGGTTTTTAAAAGAATAAGTGCCACAAATTGGGAAAGAGCATCAAGTCCCGCATATCCGTACCGAAAAGGACGTGTCGGATATGGACGCTTAGAATAATCCATGGTAAGTATTTATAAATTATGATAACAAATTTGTTCATCATATATTAGTTTTATCTGATCAAATTGTATGACTTAATGTGTAGTTGCAGAAGGAGAAAAGTTCAGAAACATCTCTTCCTGCACATGTTTTGTGGAAGGAAGCCCGTGTGGGCAAATCTGGAGTTCCTCAAGAAGATGTTTTACACGTATACCAGAAATGTGTAAGTATAACATTTTTTCATTAATTGAATAACATTTTTATACACAAATATTTGACAAGTATACGGTATTCATCTGATTTTTCAGGAGGCGCTATCTCAGTCTTTATCTCCCGATGATACTAGGAGCATACTTAGTCGGGCATTAGATGTCCCTGAGTATTTTGGTCGGGTGAGGGGTAAGGGATTTGGTGTCACTCCGACCTCCCTGGGTGTTAAAAAAGGAAAGGCTCCTAGTAATCGGGAGCTTCATGCAAAATTGGAAGCCATGCAAGCTGAGCTTGATGCATTCAGGAGAGAAAGAGAGTCTAGTGCCTCAGCATGTTTCAAAGATGGTTCGGACAAAGACAATATCAACTGTACCTTTCATCCAAACATTCCAGAGGTAATTACATATAATTGTCTTAAATTGAACTATTTGCTTAAATTATGTATTTGACATATATACACATTAATAATTTCTTGTTATTATTGGTTTTAGGGCATTTCCCATTGTCAGCTATATTTGTCGTCACCATACTATCGGATGATTGGCAAGGGAAAAGTGCATAACGTTAGCGGAATATTACTCCACACTAGAGAGCTCTCTGCTGGATGTTTGAAAATATCGGTTGATATTGCAGTTGAGCCGAATGCATCATTACCATATCCTAACGATGATTTGGATGCAACAACGGTGGACGAAGCAGTAGGTTCGTTTGTTGCATGGCCGACAAACCTCATATGCATAGGATATGAGGTATGCCTAAAACCTATGTTAACTTTAATGTGTATATTCAAAGTTTTTACGCGCATTTTACGTACATATTTTCCTTGGTTATGTTAAATAGACTCCCACAAAATCCAAATCAAAAGATAATGCTATTCCGCGGCATACCGAGTCCGTGGTTTCAAGAAAAGAGGTAATATACAATTATATGACATATATTCATGGAAGTTGTTACATTCTTAATTTAATCTAACTATTTATATGACATGTAGCTTCAAGAAAATGAGGTTAGCAACGCCTCCGCACAACAAAAAAAGGAGGTTAGCAACGCCTCCGTACGGGTAAAAAGTGCTGGTGCTAAGAAGATCGTAGCTAGGAAAAAACCTACCACCAAGTATAGGTCGTGCCTCAAGACATTTCTAGAGATGACCGATATACCGACCGGAGGTGTTCAGCTTGTACATATGGAGATAGGTATTTTCGGCTTTGATTACAACCAAATGATTGGTAATGAAGACTTCATGCAAGTTTTTGGTCGTGAAGAAATTGGCGTCACTGTTGTCAATACATATATTAGGTAAATCCGGTCTACTTTGTTATATTAATTGAACAACTTATTTACTTTATGTTTCAAAAGAGGTGTCTAATGTTAATGATGTTTTTATATTAGGTTTTTGTATGACAAATTGATGCGCCCCAATGGTTTGGACGTGTCATTTAGATTCTTAGCACCCGCGACCGTCAACTTAAGTTCAATATTAAGTAGACCGGATACCGTGACGGAGTATGTTCTTCGGATCCTCATGGCCAACAAAGATGCGGAGAAGTTGTTCTTTATACCGTTTAATACCGGGTTAGAATTTCATTCTAAATTCATCTATTATAATTTTTTTCCAAGTTGACATCTAACATTTGCTTAATCATTACAGTGGACATTGGTTGTTGCTCGCTATCAATCCTATCCGAGAAATCGTTTATTATCTTGACTCGTTAGGAAATGATTGGACAACATACCCGGATATGAAGGTCATAATTGACACGTAAGTGAGAATGTTCAAAAAATAATTGTGTGTATTTCTTAGTTTATGTGAATTGTTCTAATTACTTCATTTTTATTTTATTAGCATCCTACAAGCTTTTCGAGCCCAACGAGATATCCAAACCTCAAAGAGGGGCGCCAACTCCATTACATGGATTCGAGTGGCGGTATATTTTTAATTATCACATTTTTTATTATATTAGTGATGACACTTGATAAAACTTAGGATTTATCCATTTTTTTTTCATATGTAGTGTCCTCAACAACGTAATCAAATAGATTGCGGGTATTTCATGTTGAGGTTTATGCAAGATACTCTTGTTTTGGGCCGATTAGAGATTCCCACCGATGTATGTATTTCTAACTTATGAGTTATTTTTATATTTACACATATCTCATATAATTAAATAGTTGAAATTAAATCAAACTATGTTATATTATTATGCAGTACTTTGATGAATTCAAGTGTGCATTTTATACAAAGGATCAAGTGGACGAAATCAAAGAGG
Organism: Lathyrus aphaca; assembly: GCA_963966055.1. NCBI lineage: Eukaryota > Viridiplantae > Streptophyta > Magnoliopsida > Fabales > Fabaceae > Lathyrus > Lathyrus aphaca. Next base: position 156,768,379 of record OZ014519.1, read on the forward strand.
AATGGTGTCAATTCATCATAGAGCTCAATGTTTTATGTAATGACTTGTAAATTTGTAGTATATTGTACATGACTTGTAAATTTGTACATAAATTTGTGTAATTATATTGTACATTTGTAGTATATGTAATGACTTGTAAATTTGTACATAAATTTGTATATATTTTGATACATTTAAGGCAAAATTGGTTTGAATTGGTATATATATATATATATATTTGTTAGCCAAAAATTGGTAGAAAAAAGGCCAAAATGGTTTGAAATGGCATATATAAAATGTGATATTTGTCTTCCAAAATTTGGTTGAAAACAGGTAGAAATTCTGGTTTATAAACCTGGAAAAAATGTGGTTTAAAACAAAAGCTGCAAAAATTTCCGTATACCTTAGACAACGCTTTTGGCAAAAGCGTTGTCTAAGTGGGGGCTTAGAAAGCGCTTTTGGCAAAAGCGTTGTCTAAGGGGGGGGGGGGGGGCTTAGACAGCGCTTTTGAGAAGCGCTGTCTAAGGTATACCTAAAAAAATTAAAATAGGAGGGGATTAGACAACGCTTTCACCAAAAGCGATGTCTAAGGTATAGGGGCTTAGAAATCGCTTTTTCAAAAGCGCTGTCTAAGGTATTCCTAAAAGCGCTGTCTAAGGGTACCTTAGACAGCTCTTAGACAGCGCTTTTAAGATTTAAAAAAACGCTGTCTAAACCTTTAGCATCGGAGGTTTAGACAGCGTTGTCTAAGGTCTTGTTTGGCATAGTGTGACAAATTTGTATGATCATTGTTGTTAATTGCTATAAATATTTAACGCATTAAACATATTTTCGATATATTTAAGTGTAAGTAAAACTTCAAACTAAAAAGGTTAGCAAAGGAAAAATGACATAAAATTTGTGTATATGATAAAATGAATGACAAAAGTATCATGATGATAGTTTATTGAAACTGTCAAGAATATAGAATATATGTTATATATGATAATTGTACTAAAATGACAAAAAGTGCCATGGTTTGATGATAGATGATATATACTATCAAAAAGTACATAAAGTAATCATGTACATGATTAGTTGAGAAATTGAATATTCAAAGTTTATTAAAGATGTAAAATCTTGCAATTCTTTAACGAAAGAATTCACAAAGATATGGTGTCTTTGGATATAATTGAAAACAATGAAGATATCATTAGGGATATGGAACAACTCCATATTTAATTAATCATCAACAGTGAAAACTCAACTCACACTTGATTAACATTAAGTCTTGAGTTCAATGATGAAAGTACATTATTGGAGTGATTGAAGTACTTGACAATAAAGACATCCCAAGGGGTAAAAGTACTTGGACCTAAGAATAAGTGTGGTAGGATGAGGTTTTTCCTCTTAATAGACATATAACATATGTTTGCTGAAATGCATAATTATGGGTGCAATTCTGATATAGTCTACCTATATGAGAATTGTAACACCCCAAATTTGCCCTCTTATTCTTAAGCATCATATCGCATCATGTTCATCATATTCATATCATTTTCCTATTTTTACGTAGCATCATTAGCATAGAAAAATGAAGCATAACATTCATTGTGGAAGCATAGCATAGGCTGGCAGTGATTTCAGTGCGGTAATCTGAGGCAAACGGACGCTTGACCTAATCTTGTTCAGATTGTCAGAAAATTAGTTCAGCTGTTGAGTCTTCATGTTTCAGGGGTTATTTCTCAAACAGTGTGAATTCGGCGTTGAATTGTGTTGTGTGCGAAAGTACTTGATTTTTCAAGCAGTGGTTCATGTGATGGTTGTGGATTCGGATATTCAGGCTTACCATGATTATAAGTTCAACTATGTGCGTCTGCGGATTCATTCTCCTGAGAAACAATTCGAATTAATTCGAAGTAATTCTGATCAGATGCTCAGGGAATGATTTATTCATATGATCATGGTTTCACTTGTGAATTGTTCAATGGTAGTGTTCTCTCTCTGATTAGATAGTTCTTGTGGAAAGGATGAAAGATGGTTGAGTTGAATGAAGTGATTGATTGAGTTTCGTGGTTGTGCGTGTGTTTGTGGTAATTGGTCCGTTTCACAAAATATCTGGTCCCGTATCCATTTCTACTCATCTTTATCATTTGAACCATAAACCATTTCTCATTTCGATTACGCTAACCATCATTTTTAATACCCAATTTCATATCCATTTTCGATTAAACCGTTCTTTATTATCCATATCCAATATTTCATATCAAATTTTGTTTTATCCAAATTTACTAATCATTTTCCTTAATATATTCCTTTGTTATTATTATCCATTTTCTCTCATTTTATCCTTTTATATCCCATTTATCTTTTTATACCCATTATCATGCCTTACCAAAATTTCACAAAAAAAAATTATAACCAATTAATACTTTTTTAACCCATTCCATTTCCTTTTATATACCAAAATTGAAAGAAAATTATCATGACATATAATTGGGCCCGTAGGCCCATTCCTTTTTTTTATTATTCTCAGCTGTACTATCACACTTCCAACACCACATTCAGCTATCCCCCACACCAAGATTTCACTTCACTACATCATACAAGCTATCAACTTGCCCAACGCACGTGATCTCATATAACTCAGCTTTTCCACTTGCAAGCATACATTCCACGCGCTAGCTCACCACATCACCTATCCTGCCATAAGCCAATGCAAGCCGCAGCACACCTCAAGCTTTCCTCAGCTTTACGCCGCGCAACACATACACAAGAAAAAAAGGAAGCACAAAACAAAAAATGCTAAACAGAAATAACAGAAAAAATAATAACAAATTAAAAAAGAAAAAAAAGAGTGATAGAATTTGGAAAGGGAAGGATTCAGGGACGAAAAAGGAGAGGAAAAAAGTTTGTTGTAACAGAATTTGTTCCTCACAATAACAGGAAAAAAAAAGGAGATTTCAACTTGATCCATTTTTTCTTTTCAATCCTCATTCAATAATATAACAGGGAATTCTTCACAATAACAGAAGGAAACTCTAACAGCAATAACAGAATCATATAAAAGAATTCTTGATTCTCACCAAGTCTCTCTCACCAATTCTCTGAATCTTCAACCAATTCTTCAATCTTCATCAACTTTCTCCACAAATCTTGATCGAATTCTTCATAATTCCATTAACTTCTTTCTCAATCTTCTTCCATTATTCTTCGATCTTCATCACAAATGGAATAGCAACGCTTCAATAATCACGAATTCGCTTCAGCATTCATCAAATATCATCTTCATCAGCTTCACGAAGTAGACTCCAATCTTGAATCTGCGCTGCAACCTTTGGCAATTTGCTTCAGCTTCTTTGATTAGACGAGGTCCTCGCAGTACCATCAACTTACCTGCAAGCATATTCAACGAGCGGATTCTGAATTAACAACAGCAATCGGATTCGAAGGAGAAAGGAAAGATTCAAATCAAAAAGCAAAAGCAGAAGAGGAAGTACTTATCGAATCAAGAAGGACTTTCGCGTTACTCGTCGTCTCGTCGCATAACAGGTACGTTCCCGGTTTACTTGTTCGATTATTGCTGGCTGTTTGCGAAATTTGTGGTAGCTAGTGTTGATTTTCGTTCGGTTTTGCTTTGAGCTCTGTCGTGTACGTTCGAATCGCCGAGAGGTTTTTTTCCGTAGCTGGTGTGGTTTCTCTGTTTGGTTTAAGCTAACGGTTGTTTCGAATTGAGAGGGAGATAGAATTTTTCTTAGTTTGTTTGATCGGAATTAGCGGTGAATGGCGGAAGCCGATTGAGGTCAGAGGTGAGGATGAGGGAGAGCACCGCAGGTTGGTGTTCTTGTTTTCTTTGATTCTGTTTTGCGAATTTAGTGAGTGACGAGGGCGAGTATGTGCCGAAGAAGGTGATGGCCGAAAGAGAGCGGAGGGAGAAGAAGGTGAGAAGCATGGCGGCGACGGATTTTTAGGGTTAAGAAAGGGGAAATGTTGATTGAGTGAGATTGATGATGGTTGAGAGAGGGGATGAAGGAGGCGGAGAGTTTGAGAGAGTTAGTGAGGATGCCGAAGAAGGTGATGGCCGGAAGAAAGAGGCAGCGGTGAGCGGTGGTGACGGCGGCTTCTAGGGTTAAGGAAGGGGGAGATGAGTTTGAGAGAGAGAGAAAGCTTATGTTGTTGTTGCTGTATTGTTTGTTCCTTGAATATTGTTTAGAAATGTAATATAATGTTTAATTAATTAATAATTTTTTTAGGAAATATCATGTTTAGAATTAGTGAATATCTTGTTTAGTTAAGTAGATAATCTGTTTGGAAATAGGAATAGATTAATTAGAATAATGTTTAGATAATTGTTTAGGAAGTAGAAATAGATTAATTAGTTGAATAATGTGTAGATAATTTGTTTAGAAAATATAAGAAAAGATTAATCAGTATAATAGTATATAATGTTTAGTTAATGATTGTTTAGAAAATATAAAATGTTTAATTAGTATAATAATTGTGTAGAAAATAGAAAAAAAGTTTAATTAATTTAGTTTGATGTTTAGGATAATATAATCTTTAGAATAATTGTTTAGAATAATGAGGTTTAGGAAATATAAAAAGATAGATTAGTTAATATTTGTTTAGAAATATAATAGAGTTTAATTAGTATAATTGTTTAGAATGTTTTGTTTAGAATATCTTGTTCAGGATTAATTAGCATAATGATAGTTGTTTAGGTAATAAGAGAGGTTTGAGGAGTTGTTTGTGTGTTTGGGCCCAGTGTTTTTCCTTTTCGCACCCCAATCAAGTTCCAGCCCAATCCATTTCCACTTCCAGTTTTACTACATACACCTTTCCTTTATTTCCTTAATTTCTTTTTCTTCCAATTATTTTCTTTTATTTCAGTTTCCATTTTAATTCATATAAAATAGTTTTAGTCATCTAAAAATCCCAAAATAAATCATGGATATTCCTATGTGTCTCTAGTATTTTGTAGCATTTTTATTTTATTTTTTTCATTGATTAGCGTGCCAGAATTAATTCTCCAATGTATATAGCTTCATTTGCTTCTTTTCTTGACCAGTCTGTCTTGTTTATTTTCTATAGACTTCAATATTTGGATTTTTGATCCCATTATTTTTGAATTGTGTTCCTAAGATCTTCTAGTTTTCATGTGATTTTTCTTAGAATTTTTAGAAAATTATTTCTTGAGTTTTGATCTGATATCTTGTGATGTAAGTTTCTTGTCCTAGCTTGTGTTTGTACCTCCATTTGACCTAGTTCCTTTCTGAATTTTTGCAAATCCTTTTGGCAAGTTGATATAATGTGTTTTAAGATCATTTGGTTCCAGTTGTAGAATTTTTAGATGGCTGATTGTTTATTTGTGGATTTTTGTTCTCACCTTGTCCCATTTTGCTTCTTTTGGTTCATTAGATCTCTTATATGCTTAGAAGGTCACTTGTACCAACTTCTTCTTCTCATTTGGGGTTCCTTTAGGGTGTGGGTACCTTCCTAGTCCTAGGATAGGTTTTGGTTCTTCTGAATTTTTGAGTTTGCTTCATATTCAAGTCATTTGTTTCTTTAAGGGTTTAAATTCCATCTTTTGGTTCCATTGCTTCTATTTTGATATTGTTTGGTATTGTGTGACTTCTCTCTTCATCTTTCTGGCCTCTTAGGCCATTCTTTATATCATTTTGATTCTGGTTGTGAACTTTGTGTTTGTATTTTGTGTTTTTTTGTATTACATCTTTCATAAGTGCGCACTTGTTTCCATATGTATTCATGTTGCCTCATTTTAAGTCATAAGCTTCTAATCTTCATTTCTTTGAGTTGAATTAGCATTAAGCATTTGTTTACTTCATTTCACTTCTGATTGTTGGATGATGTTATGTTAATTTGTTCATTTTTGTTCACTTGTGCATGCTAACCTTGCAGGGGCTATGGTAAGTGTGAGATGTGGGAATTGAGTTCCACATCTCTAATTCTCATCTCTTCCTTTTATGTTTATGTGAACTAACTCTCTTTTATTGGGCCTAGGCCTTTCTCATCCCTTCTTCTATATTCTTCTTCCTTCTCCATTAGGATAGAAACCTCACTAACCCTTAGGACATCCATGCATGTGACTATTTAGGATTATTTTAGTCCCCCTTTAGAATTTTTCCTTTGAGATCCTTTTGGTTCTTCTTATCTTCTCATCTCATAACTCTAAAAAACACTCTAATAAATCTGAAGTGATACATTGATCCATAGCCTTATTCCATGAGGTATGCTTGTAGTCTTCCCATCTTGGGATAGTACAAGTTTACCTTGTGATGCACAAGTCTGATCAAGGTATCTTATTCATAAAGAAAAGCATAAAAAAACACTTCTTCATCTGTAAATAACCAAAAACACTTAATAATTAAGCAGGTTAGTGAGCCTAGGCCCTAATCTTTGGGTTCAAGTTTTGGGGATCTTCTCCTTACTTGAGTGTGCTTGTTCTATTATTCCATCTTGGAATGTAGTGACAAGTGCACATTCCATGGAAAAGAGCTTGAGTTCACTTACTGGTGACACACTCATAAAAGCTTCTAAAAAACACAAACCAACAATAAGCGTCTTTCCTTCGGGAATTCTTTTCTCACCCCATTCGCTCCGTACGCGAACTTGCTCCTACTTGTCATCTTGCAAGACGGTTACGCACTCGTCGTCTGAGCCTGCAACACCTGAGCAATGGCATAGGCAGTTCAAGCCTTTAATTCACAAGTAATTTCCCTTTGCTACCCCTAGTTAGGGGAACTACGGCGTCTCTGATCCTCATTATCCCGATGAGGTACGTAGGCAGCGGGGTAGGGCCCGTTCGAGCACATTCTTTATTTTCCCTACATTTCCCTTTTTTTCCATTCTCTTTTTCCAGTTCCTTTCTCATTTCTCATTCCAGTTCCAGTAGCGGTTTTATTCAGCAGCAGTTATACTTTTATCACCCTTTGAAACAAAGCAAGCAAGCGTGGATCCCGTCGGGTACGACGGACGGATTGGGGTGCTAATACCTTCTCAATTCGTAACCGACTCCCGAACTCAGATCTTTGGTTCGCAAGGCCTTGTCCTTTCCTTCTTCCTCAGGTTTGTGCAACATTACCTTTCCCATTCATTCGGGATAAAAATGTCTGGCTGGCGACTCTAACCTTTCCGCGCCACTTTCGCGTTTGTACTAGGATGAAAATCCCGGGAGCGACAGTTGGCGACTCTGCTGGGGAAAACTGCACACCAGATAATCTCTGGTTCCCCTGTGAGTCTCTCCTAGCGCTTGTGTGTTGCTGTTTCATTGGGTGATGTTTGTTTGATGTGGCCTGTTGTATTGTATTGTTGTTTGTTTACAGCTTTCTTTACAGCTTTATTTACAGTTTTCAGTATTTATTTTCTGCATCATGTATATACTGGACTGTCTGGACTGGTTTTCTTTGGTGGGATGGGTGTTACTGGTTCTTGAGAGATATGAGCCAAGTACCCGGCTCGAGTGCACCATAGGACTTAGAGTGGTTCCACTTTGGCCTCATGAGATCTTGTCATGGGGGTAGTAGTGAGTTCCACACCCAGGTTGCGATTGTCTTGGAAATGTCTTGATTTGGGGATCTTCCTCTCTCATTACATAACCCTGACAGTTATGTGCAGCTGGGGACCGATCATTGAGAACCTTTGTGGAAACAACCCTCTCCAGTGGTGACAGTGGCAGACCACATTTTGTGGCAAACCCATTCGCACCCGAGGGTCCACTGGGAACTCGCATAGGATGGCCTGGTTCTCTTATAGGAACTCAGTCAAAGCATCTGGTCGTATGACATTAGTACTGTATCCTACGGGCTGAATGTACTATTGTTTCTCGATTTCAGCGCTTGAAGCTGGGGACTTATAAGGGATGCTTGTTTTTCCCGGACTCAGCTGAGGCCTCCCTGCGTAGTATATAATGCCAAACCGATTCCCTGATTTGGTCATGAGCCATTTCTCGGAGATGGTGACAGTATTATTGCTATGTGGCTTTGAGAGTCCGTGTGTCTGACCCGGAGCCTTTTACCCGTGAGATTGGGGGGTGTTTACAGGTGTGCAGGAACCCATGACCTCAGCATACACTCATCTGTTCAGTGGTTCTTGTTATGATCTTTGGTCATGTGATTATGATCCATGGTTCTATGATTCTATGGTTCCGAAGTTATGGTTCTGGAATTCTGTATTTCTTGATACTGTGATTCTGAGATCTTCTATCAGAGGGTTGTGATTATCAGAGGGTGTGACTCAGTAAACTTTTGGGTTTGCCAGTTATTCAGAGGGGCCCTTGTCAGTGTTCCAGTCCAGATGGTCCCAGTTGGTCATATGCTTGCATTGCATTACATTCGCATCATTCTTTGCATTAACTGTTTATGTTTCCCATTTTTCAGGTCATTGCTCACATTTGTTCCCAGTTCTGGTATTCTTATCTCCATGGCAGAAATCAGAAGAGATCCGAGAAAAAAGAATGTGCATTATACTTTTCTTCAGCCGGAAGTTAAGAGTGTTCAGAGGTTAGCAGGTCTGATGAATGATCAAGTCTTAGGTAATTTCAAGAAAAGATATGGCCAGATACTGAAGTTTGTGGACAAGCCTACTGCAGACCAAAAGGACAGCTTGCATACCTTGTTGCAATTTTATGATCCCCTGCTGCGTTGCTTTGTTTTTCCAGGTTACATCTTAGCTCCGACATTGGAAGAGATCTCTAGCATGTTGAGTGTTCCGATCAGAGAGACATTGCCGTTCTACGGGTCAGAGGTTGTGCTCAGAGATGAAGACATAGCCATGGTTTGTAGGTTGCCAGTTGTTTCAGTCAGAAAGGCTTTGCAAGAGAGTAAAGGCAGAGGTCTACCCTGGAGTGTGCTTATCCCAGAGGCTGAGAAATATGCTACATAGGCTAGGTGGAACGACTTTGGAGCTTTGCTTGCATTGATGGTATATGGGTCTAGCTTGTTTCCCGGAGAGAAAGAGTTTGTCAGCTTAGAAGTGATCTCAATCTTTGCAAAAGGCAATCCAGTGCCTACTCTATTGGGTGACTTTTATTTTAGTGTCCATTACAGAAACGAGAAAGGTAGAGGTGGTCCAGTGGTCTGTTGTGCTCGTTTGTTTGCTGAATGGTTTACTAGACAGCTGCCTAAGTCAGGTGCCTTCAAGGATATACGAGACGAATGGAGATGGTCCAGAAGACTAATGGGACTGACTGAAGAAGACATTGCTTGGGGTTATGACAGGGATTTTCTAGGAAAAGAGTTGATGGTTAGTTGCGGAAGGTTTGCTGGAGTACCTTTGCTGGGAAGGAAAGGTGTCATCAGTTACTACCCAACATTAGCCAGAAGGCAGTTTGGCTACCCTTTGAAAGATCCTCCTCAGATGGAAATGTTTGCTGAATCTTTGTATTTTCCTGCTGATGGAAACAGAGAGTTAGTCCAACAAGCAGTCCAATCCTGGGCTCACAGGATAAGAAAAGGGAAGAAAGACTTCGGCCGAGTTGATCCCAAGACATATCCACCATATGCTGAATGGTTGCAAAGACATATCGAGTCAGTTCTCATGCCTTTTTCAGTCGAGGCTCCACTTTATCCCCGAGAGGTACCAAGTCCGAACAATACGGTTTCCCTGGAGGCGTACAAGAAGCTAGAAGCCCAGCTGCATGAGGTCAGAGTAGAGAATGTTGAGATGGTAAGCTTATACCACCAGGCCAATAGAGCCAAGAAGGAAGCTGAAGACAAGCTGCAGAAGCTCCAAGCCTCTTTAGAAAACAAAGAGAAGGATTTTGCTGGAAGAGAAGCCCATTTCCACAGATTGGGTATGATGGAAGCTCAAAGAGAAGCTAAGCACAAGGAGACTTTAAAGACTCTCAAGAGTGCTCGACAATCCATTGTTTGGCTGAAAGGCCAAAGGGATGAAGAGCAAAAGAAATTCAAAGAGAAGGAAGAGTTCTTTGAAGTTCAGATGGCTTTCAAGAAGGAGGAAGTGGAGCAAGCCCACGCCATCCGGAGGGAGAAGACCCAACAGTTAGCCCAAAGTCAATTAGCTCTGGAGGAAGCGAGAAAAGAGATCGAAGAGCTCAAGCTGAGAGCAGGTGTCAAGAAAAGCAGGGCAGAGGTGGCGGATCCTGGGTCCTTAGATTAGTTGTTTATTATTCAGGATACCTACAGGCTTGTTGTAGGAGTCTTGCTTATTTTGTATTTTGTCTTTATTCAATGTACTGATTTGTAACCCTTCGGGGAATATTCCTGGATGTATTCTGACTTTTAGCCTATAGTGGTTTGTCCATATTCAGTATTAATGTGCAAGTTATTGTTTGAATGTGCAAGACTCGTTTGTTTGGATACTGCTAATGTCTGAACACTTATCAAAGAGAAAGTTTGAAAGCTAAACATTGAAAGTGATTGTCGAGATAGATGCCAGAACTGGGGCATGCCAAATGCCTAAAATTGGGAACATGAACAGTTACATTGCATTGCATATAACCTGTTTGTTTGTTTTGCAGGTGTTGTCTAAATTAATAACGTGTTTTGTGATCTCAGGCACTATAGCTCCTCGTAAAGTTCGAGAACAACCAGCAGTGCACAGATACCCGACCAAGACTAACAGAGAGCGAGCCATGGATCAGATGCAGGCAGATTTGGCAGATCTAAGGCAGAGAATGGATAATTTCATGACGTTAATGGCCGGCATGGGGCAGAATCAAGAGCGTCTGCGAGAGATGGTTGAGAATCAGAACAGGAACGCTGCTGCTGCTGCTAATGCTGATAATCATACCGGTGCGGGCGCACGTCAGGGTGGAACTCCAGCTACACAACCAGGAGTGACAATAGTCAACGACGGGTTGCATCACCTTCAGATGGACAACCATGAGGATCAGTTCACTCTACTTGATGAAGCCGAGGGTCAAGGGGTAGAAATGAACAAGAGGTTTGAAGAGATGGCCGAGCAAATCAAGGCTATTCAGTCCCAGAGCTCTTTGGGATTCGATATAACAGACTTGGGCTTGGTTCCTGGAGTCAGGATTCCGTATAAGTTCAAAGTTCCAACCTTCGAGAAGTATAACGGCACTGCTTGCCCAAAGACCCATCTGCAGTCATTTGTTGGGAGAATTGCCGCTCATACAGACGATGAGAAACTGTGGATGTATTACTTTCAGGACAGCTTGGTGGGAGCTTCCCTTGAGTGGTACATGAAGCTCAGCAGGGTCAATGTCAAGAGCTGGAAGGATCTCGCTGAAGCCTTTGTGAGGCAGTACCAATATAACATGGACATGGCTCCGAATCGCACGCAGTTGCAACATATGGCTCAGACAGCAAAGGAAGGCTTCAAAGAGTATGCCCAGAGGTGGCGCCAGCTAGCTGCCAGGGTGCAACCACCCTTGTTAGAGAATGAAATGGTCGATATGTTTATGGGTACCCTCCAGGGGGTATTTCTTGAGAGATTGGCGTCGAGTTCTGCTACTAAGTTCAACGATATTGTCATTGCGGGAGAAAGGGTCGAAACGCTGTTGAAAATGGGGAAGATACAAGACCCTGGTGCTAGTAGCTCAAATGGAGCGAGGAAAGCTTTTAGTGGACCTCCGAGAAGGAGAGAAGGCGAGACCAATGCTGTATTCGGCCGAAGCCAGGGTCGTGGTTACAGAAGACCTTATGAGCATATGGCTGCTGTCACCATTCCCGCAGCTCCCGTACAACAGATGTTACCTCCACCACAACAACACCAGCAACAACAACAACCTCGAACCAACTACCAACAGAGACCATATCAGCCGAGGCAGACTCGCCCGGCTAACAGGGTGATTGAAGCTATTCCGATGACGTATGCTGCTTTGTTGCCGAGACTACTAGATTTGAACCTTATTCAATTGAGGACCTTGGCACCACCACCTCCTGGAGAGCTTCCAGCTGGTTATGATGTCAACGCGCGATGCGCCTTTCATTCAGGAGCACCCAGGCACTCAACTGAGAAGTGCAGGGCACTGCATCACAAAGTTCAAGATCTTGTAGATTCAAAGGCAATCAACTTTGCGCCACCACCGAATGTCAACTCGAACCCTATGCCTAATCATGGAGGGGCAAGAGTTAATGCTGTTGAGGGTGATGACAAGTTGAGTTTGGTGCTGAGTATTGAGGAAGTCAAGACACCTTTGAGGGTGGTGAAAGAGAGACTGTTGAAGGGTCAAGTATTTCCTGGTTGTTGTCTCGATTGCGAAGACTGTATAAGTGCTGTGAATGGTTGCGGGAAATTGAAAATGGGTTTGCAAGGGTTGATCGATGATGGGTCCTTGCAGTTCAGTATGGTTAGTAATGAAGAGGCTGATGATGTGTCAACCATTACTATCTTCTACGATGAAGCTGACATGCCCGTCAGACAAGAGCCGGTTACCATTTACGCTCCTCAGATTAGTCCCGTGACTATAACTGTACCTGGGCCAGTGCCGTACACCGATGATAGGGCCATTCCTTGGCATTACGGTTCCGATGTTTATATAGCTGGACAAAAGATGGAGAGTAGACCTGTCGATGACCTGAAAATTGAGAATGTGGGAGGTGTTGGGGGTTTTACTCGAAGTGGCCGTTTATTTGCTCCCCCTGCACTGAGAAAGGATCCTAAGGCCGAAGCTTCATCCAAAGACAAAGGAAAGCAGACTGCGATTGACGAGTCAACTACTCCTGTGGCTGGGCAGGGGACGTTTGAAAAGGAAGTAGAGGAGTTCATGAGGATCATCAAAAGGAGTGACTACAAGGTGGTTGATCAACTGAATCAGACACCTTCAAAAATTTCTATCTTGTCATTGCTGATGTGCTCTCCCGCGCACCGAGAAGCCTTACTGAAAGTACTTCAAATGGCCTACGTTCCTCAGGAGATTACGGTCAACCAACTCGAGGCTGTTGTCGGAAGTGTCAATGCTAGCCATGGCTTAGGCTTCACTAACAGAGACCTCACTTCGGAGGGAAGAAATCACAATAAAGCACTGCATATCACGATGAAATGCAAGGGCGCTGTGTTGTCTCATGTTCTTGTAGACACAGGCTCTTCCTTGAATGTGCTTCCGAAGAAGGCGTTGATGAAGCTTGACATTGATGGGATTGTCCTGACGCCGAGTGATCTCGTGGTTAAAGCTTTCGATGGTTCAAGAAGATCAGTTTTCGGAGAGGTTGAGTTGCCTGTTAAGATAGGTTCTCAAGTCTTCAAGAGTGTCTTCTATGTTATGGACATCCAGCCTGCGTATAGTTGCTTGTTGGGCAGACCGTGGATACATGCAGCTGGAGCTGTCACTTCAACCCTGCATCAGAAGCTTAAATACGTGGTGGACGGCCAGGTCATTACAGTTTGTGGGGAAGAAGATATATTCGTCAGCCACCTGTCAACATTTAAATATGTAGAAATGGACGGAGAAATTCACGAGACTTTGTGCCAAGCTTTTGAGGCAGATGTCAGTATCTTGACTCCGGTGAAGAAAAACAACGAAGGCACGTCGATTCATTCCTACCAGGAAGCAAAAGAGGTCGTCCAATCAGGCAATGCTCAGGGCTGGGGCAAACTGTTGGAGATGGAAAAGAAGGATGGTAAATTCGGCTTAGGGTATCAGCCTGGAGGGTCTACTCAGAGTGGTAAAGCTATCTCATTCACAAGCGCTGGGTTGCTCGACCGCGATCAAATCTGTACGGCCAGCCAAGACGGGGACAGTGACAGAGATTGGGACAACAATTGGATCCGCCCGTGTGCACCCGGCGAGGAGCTAGGAAATTGGTCTGCTGAAGACATTGTTCAAGTCACCTGGCTCTCAAAGTAATTGCTTTGTTTCCTTTTATTAGCATACTGCATTGTCAAATCCAGCATTCTGCCCAAGATGCTTGGATCCATTGTATTGGGCCACCATGTTTTGTATCGCATTGTTATTTTGCTATGAAATAAAAGGACATTTTCAGACAAACTGTGTTCCCTGTCTTTGTTTTTAAACTTTTTCACAAAACAATATAAAAAAATGGCAATGTGTTTTCCTTTTTTTGTTTTGTGTTAGCGTCTCTTTTTCAAAATAAGCAGATTCTGAATAAGCACATCATTTGTGCAGTGTTGATCATCCGGATTCCACGGATAACGTTCCTGCTATGACTATGCATGACTTTGATAATCCAGTCTATCAAGCTGATGAAGGGGTTGAGGAAGATTGTGACCTCCCTGAAGAGTTGGTCAGATTGTTGAAACAAGAAGAACGAGTTATTCAGCCTCATCAAGAAGAGATTGAGACCATCAACATTGGCAGTGAAGACGCAAAGAAAGAAATCAAAATAGGGGCCAGTCTGCAGGCCGATGTCAAACAAGAGCTGATCAGTATGCTGAGAGAGTATGTGGATATCTTTGCTTGGTCATATCAAGATATGCCAGGTTTAGACACCGACATCGTGATGCATAAGCTACCTCTGAGAGAAGACTGTCCTCCTGTAAAGCAAAAATTGAGAAGAACTCGCCCGGATATGGCGATGAAGATCAAAGAGGAGGTACAGAAACAGTGGGATGCCGGGTTCCTTGCCGTGACTAGTTACCCACCTTGGGTAGCTAACATCGTACTAGTACCTAAGAAGGACGACAAGGTCCGGATGTGCGTTGACTATCGAGATTTGAACAGAGCAAGCCCAAAGGATGATTTTCCGTTGCCACACATTGACGTGTTGGTCGACAATACTGCTCAATTCTCGGTGTTCTCCTTCATGGATGGATTCTCCGGTTATAATCAGATAAAAATGGCGCCGGAAGACATGGAGAAGACAACGTTCATTACCCCGTGGGGAACATTCTGCTATAAGGTCATGCCCTTCGGTTTGAAGAACGCTGGGGCAACTTATCAGCGGGCGATGGTCACATTGTTCCATGACATGATCCACAAGGAGATCGAATGTTATGTGGATGATATGATTGCAAAGTCCAAAGACGAAAAGGAGCATTTGGTTAACCTGAAGAAGTTATTTGATAGATTGATCAAGTATAAACTGAGGTTGAATCCGAACAAGTGCACTTTCGGAGTGCGTTCCGGAAAATTGCTGGGTTTCATTGTAAGTCAAAGAGGAATCGAGGTAGATCCTGCTAAAGTGAAAGCTATTCAAGATATGCCTGCACCGAGGACAAAAAAGGAAGTGCGCGGGTTCTTAGGGAGATTGAACTACATTTCTCGGTTCATATCTAACCTAACTGCCACGTGCGAACCAATATTCAAACTGCTAAGAAAAGAGCAAACGGTCAGGTGGAATGATGATTGCCAAAGAGCTTTCGACAAAATAAAGGAATATTTGCAGGAGCCTCCAATTCTGATGCCTCCAGTGGAGGGGAGACCGTTAATCATGTACTTGACCGTGCTAGAAGGGTCGATGGGGTGTGTGCTCGGCCAACATGACGAGTCTGGTCGAAAAGAGTATGCCATTTATTACCTTAGCAAAAGTTTACCGACTGTGAATCCCGATACTCACTGCTCGAGAAAACTTGCTGCGCTTTGGTATGGGCTGCTCGCCGACTGAGGCAGTACATGTTGACCCATACTACACTTCTCATTTCCAAGATGGATCCTGTCAAGTACATCTTTGAGAAACCAGCATTGACCGGAAGGGTTGCTAGATGGCAGATGATTTTAACTGAATACGACATCCAGTACACTTCTCAGAAAGCCATCAAAGGAAGTGTATTGGCGGAATACCTTGCTCAGCAACCTCTTGAGGATGACTATCAGCCGATGAGATTTGATTTCCCTGATGAGGACATCATGTACCTCAAAACAAACGATTATGAGGAACCACTTCCGGAGGAGGGGCCTGACCCTGAATCCAAATGGAAGTTGATGTTTGATGGGGCCGTCAATATCAATGGTCGTGGAGTTGGTGCCGTACTCATTAATCCTAAAGGTGTCCACTTACCCTTCGCTGCCAGAATTACTTTTGGCTGCACCAACAATGAAGCGGAATACGAGGCGTGTATAATGGGAATAGAGGAGGCAATTGATCTTCGGATTAAGAACCTCGACATATTCGGAGATTCAGCCCTCGTCATTAACCAAATTACCGGCAAGTGGTATACGCATCAAGAGCATCTAGTTCCGTACAGGGATTATGCTAGAAAACTGTTGACATTATTCACGACAGTTGAGCTCAAATACATACCACGTGACTAAAATCAATTTGCCGATGCTTTGGCCACTCTCTCTTCGTCGATTAAAGTCCTGTGTTGGAATTTTGTGCCCAGAATTGACATCTCCAGGCTTGACTCTCCAGCTTATGCTTTCTCTGTAGACGCTGTGTCTGACGAGAAACCTTGGTATTTTGATATCAAGTTATTCCTGGAAAAGCAAGAATACCCAACAGGGGCATCTTCCAAAGATAAAAAGACCTTGAGACGACTCGCTGCTAGTTTCTTCTTGAACACAGACGAGGTTTTGTACAAGAGGAACTTCGACATGGTCTTGCTCAGATGCGTGGATAGACACGAAGCAAGTCTGTTGATGCAGGAAGTCCATGAAGGATCTTTTGGTACACATGCAGGAGGGCATGCTATGGCAAAGAAACTGCTGAGATCAGGGTATTACTGGATGACAATGGATGCAGACTGTTGTTCATTTGCTCGAAAGTGCCACAAGTGCCAAATATATGCAGATAAAGTGCATGTTCCTCCTAACCCGCTCAACGTCATGTCATCTCCTTGGCCTTTCTCTATGTGGGGCATTGACATGATCGGGAAAATCGAGCCAACTGCTTCGAACGGTCATCGCTTCATCCTAGTCGCGATTGATTACTTTACCAAGTGGGTAGAAGCAGCGTCTTATGCCAATGTCACTCGTCAAGTGGTGGCAAGATTTCTGAAAAGAGATATCATATGCAGATATGGAGTACCCGAAAGGATCATTACTGATAATGGTTCTAATCTCAACAACAAGATGATGGCAGACTTATGTCGGGACTTCAAAATATAGCATCATAATTCTTCTCCCTACCGACCAAAGATGAATGGTGCGGTAGAGGCAGCTAACAAGAATATCAAGAAGATTGTGCAGAAAATGGTTGTCACCTACAAAGATTGGCATGAGATGTTACCGTTTGCTTTGCATGGGTACCGAACGTCAGTCAGGACGTCAACAGGGGCAACTCCCTTCTCTCTGGTGTATGGTATGGAGGCAGTCTTGCCTGTTGAAGTAGAGATTCCTTCACTACGCGTGATGATGGATGTCAAGCTGGATGAGGCTGAATGGGTGCGTGCTCGTTATAATCAGCTATGTCTAATTGAGGAAAAGAGATTAGCGACTATCTGTCATGGTCAGCTTTATCAGAGGAGAATGAAGCGGGCATTCGATCAACGAGTACGTACTCGAGAGTATCGAGTGGGAGAGCTTATATTGAAGAGGATCGTTCCTCCAGGTTCAGACAACAGGGGCAAATGGACCCCAAACTACGAAGGACCATTCATAATGAAGAAAGTATTCTCAGGAGGAGCACTGATGCTCACCACTATGGATGGAGAGGACTTCCCATCCCCTGTTAACTCGGACGCAGTTAAAAAAATACTTCGCATGAAGAGACCCGCTGGACACAAAAACAGAATGTAAGTCCAGGCAAGAAAAGGGCATCCCGGCGAGCTAAAAACAGAATAAAAAGCTCGGGCAAAAATTAGGGAAATAAATATAAAAAATAAATGTACACCCGCTGAGTTGAAAAGCCACATTGGACAGCTCGGGCAAAAAAGGGTATCCCGGTGGATTGAAAACCCGAGAGGGCGATCCACGCAAAATAAGGGAATAAGCGAATAACTGTGATCCAAGTTATCTGAACTACGTCATCGTTTCGTACAGCTTGACAATATCGGAAGGATAGGGAACAGTCCCCTCGTCCTCCCAGAAAGCCAAAGCAGAATGGAGAGTCTTGAAGACATGCAGGTCATAGCAGAAATGGAACTCCTTGGAACGCCGTGTACATTGCCATTAGGATAGTTTCTTTCCTCAATTTTATAGTGGCTACCTCTTTCCAGGTGGTTGCTTCCTGATGTAAAATCTTTGCCTATTTTAGAGGCCATTCAATAAAATAATATTCAGTCAAAAAGCTGTGTGTGTTTATTTTTGTTTGCAAAATGTCCTGAATTTTTGGCAAAAAATAGCATTTGCATCTAAACATGGTGATATTTTTTGAAAAGAAAACTGACATGCAGGGAAACTGTAACCCTCTTTGAGTGTCGGGTGACGATGGATGAAACGATCATTCCATGCAAATCCCCGGGACACATGTGTGCTTTCTGTTGTTGCAGGTTGCAGGATGGCGTCACATTATCGAGCAGTTACTCCTCCCCCAGTAGAGTATCTCCCCAAGCAGAGATTTCTTCTCCCAACAGGTATCCGAAGCCTGGCATCTCCGACAGAGATTTTTCTCCAACCAAGCCTTGGCAGCAGCCTAAGCAAGTTCTTCTTCTTCCCCAGTGAAGCAACAGTCCATTCTTCCCCAGTGGAGTATATCCAGCAGGTACCAGAGAGCATGTCATCATCAGAGATGGAATTAACAGTATTCTATCCCTAGCAAGAGTCCTTGCCTATCAGGTACTTGAAGGCCTGATATCCCCTCAGAGTCTTGAATCATCGGATGCTCTCCACAGCCAGAGTATTTGCCCAAGAAGCTTCCCCAGCCAAGTCTGAAGATGATCTGTCCCCACAGAGTTCATATTTGATTTTCACCTCCGTCCGTGAAATATTTCCCAGCAAAGTTGCCCTATTGTTGGTTTATTTGATGATACAGCCAGGTATTCATCACCTCAGTCAGAATGGGTACCTAGACCTCTTGACTTGTCTTCCCCCGCAGAGTTGTATCTCTTGTTGCCGATCAGGTATTCGTTCGTTGCTCGTCTGTAATTTTCAACACTCGTATGTGTTATCCCTAAGCAAGTTTTCCCTAGCAAGGACATATTACTGCTTTATTGTTGCTCGTCTGCATCTTTCAACACTTGTCTGTGTTAGCTCGGTGGTATTGCTCGTTTGCTTTCTCCAGCAGTGGCTCTTGATTACTTCGATTTAGCTTGTCTGCAATTTCAAACGCTCGTCTGTGTTTGATTATATCAGTGGCTGATGGCTCGTCTGCAAATTCCAGCACTCGTCGGTGCTTGGAGATGTATTATTTTGCTGTTGATTCTCAACACTTGTCTGTGTTACAATACCTCTGTTGTTGCTCGTCTGCAATTTCCAGCATTCGTCTGTGCTCTGAGATGATATTTGTTATTGCTCGTCTGCAATTTCCAGCACTCGTCTGTGTTTGGTTATGATAGTTGCTCGTCCGCAACTCCTCAACACTCGCCTGTGTTCTGATATGATATTTGTTGTTGCTCGTCTGCAATCTCCCAACACTCGTCTGTGTTTGGTATTAGATCCTTCGCTGCACTCGTCTGTGCCTTGATATGTATTCTCTATTGTTGCTCGCCTGCAACTGTCCAGCTCTCGTCTGTGTTTGTTTGAAGCTCGTCTGCTTCTATCCCCCAGAAGTCGTTTGTGTTCTGAAGCTCGTCTGCTTTGATTGGATACTCGTCTGTATCATCCCCAGCACTCGTCTGTGCTAGCTTACATCTGAATGTGAAGATTTGTTGTTTATCATGACATTTCTGTGGCTACTTCAAATGCTCGTCTGTGTTTGAATTGCTGGTATTCGTCTATACCAGTGGCTGATACTCGTCTGTATCATTGCCTGAAACGCTCGTCTGTGTTTCTCAGATCATCGTCTAATACTCGTCTGTATCATTGACTTATGGCACTCGTCTGTGTTATCTTGATGATCATCCAATACTCGTCTGTATTGAAGAGGTTTCGAATCCTGACAGTGGGAATTAAAATGTCGAAATGGGTACCGGTCCTGGCGTAACAGGTAAATCCGAAGGAGGCTCGTCTGTCTCAAGCACCAATTATGGTTGCTGCACCTGGCGTAACAGGTTTGCTTAGAAGACTCGTTTGTCTTATACCATATATCCGCGGATAATATATGAAGAAGGTTCGTCTACCTTGATTGCATGTCTATCCCACAGACTTAAGTGCATTACCGGTTCTGGCGTAACAGGTAAATCCGAAGGAGACTCGTCTGTCTCATGCTATATGCAGTGTTTGAGGACTCGTTTGTCCAGCTCCTGGCGTCACAGGATCTTTTTTGAAGACTCGTCTGTCTCAGTTTATATGCTTGAAGTGTTTAAGGACTCGTCTGTCCAGCTCCTGGCGTCACAAGATTTTTTTGAAGACTCGTCTGTCTCAGTTATCGTTATTAAAGTGTGTTGAGGACTCGCACGTCCATATCCTGGCGTCACAGGATGGTTTGAAGACTCGTCTGTCAACATGTTATTATTCCAGATATCAGTTTCAACTTGGACGAAGCTCGTCTGCTTTTTCTCCACCTCATATCCCCAGAGCGTCATCTGGTTGGGTTTATTTCCCAGTGTTGTATTCTTCGTCAGAGTGCAAATTTCAGGTCTTTTTGGTATTCAATCGCAGTTTATCTCGAATGTCTGATAGCCGTTGCTCTCATCCTTTTCAGATTAACAGTTGATTGAATAGGGGCAGCTGTAACACCCCAAATTTTCCCTCTTATTCTTAAGTATCATATCGCATCATGTTCATCATATTCATATCATTTTCCTATTTTTACGTAGCATCATTAGCATAGAAAAATGAAGCATAACATTCATTGTGGAAGCATAGCATAGGCTGGCAGTGATTTCAGTGCGGTAATCTGAGGCAAACGGACGCTTGACCTAATCTTGTTCAGATTGTCAGAAAATTAGTTCAGATGTTGAGTCTTCATGTTTCAGGGGTTATTTCTCAAACAGTGTGAATTCGGCGTTGAATTGTGTTGTGTGCGAAAGTACTTGATTTTTCAAGCAGTGGTTCATGTGATGGTTGTGGATTCGGATATTCAGGCTTACCATGATTATAAGTTCAACTATGTGCGTCTGTGGATTCATTCTCCTGAGAAACAATTCGAATTAATTCGAAGTAATTCTGATCAGATGCTCAGGGAATGATTTATTCATATGATCATGGTTTCACTTGTGAATTGTTCAATGGTAGTGTTCTCTCTCTGATTAGATAGTTCTTGTGGAAAGGATGAAAGATGGTTGAGTTGAATGAAGTGATTGATTGAGTTTCGTGGCTGTGTGTGTGTTTGTGGTAATTGGTCCGTTTCACAAAATATCTGGTCCCGTATCCATTTCTACTCATCTTTATCATTTGAACCATAAACCATTTCTCATTTCGATTACGCTAACCATCATTTTTAATACCCAATTTCATATCCATTTTCGATTAAACCGTTCTTTATTATCCATATCCAATATTTCATATCAAATTTTGTTTTATCCAAATTTACTAATCATTTTCCTTAATATATTCCTTTGTTATTATTATCCATTTTCTCTCATTTTATCCTTTTATATCCCATTTATCTTTTTATACCCATTATCATGCCTTACCAAAATTTCACAAAAAAAAATTATAACCAATTAATACTTTTTTAACCCATTCCATTTCCTTTTATATACCAAAATTGAAAGGAAATTATCATTACATATAATTGGGCCCGTAGGCCCATTCCTTTTTTTTATTATTCTCAGCTGTACTATCACACTTCCAACACCACATTCAGCTATCCCCCACACCAAGATTTCACTTCACTACATCATACAAGCTATCAACTTGCCCAACGCACGTGATCTCATATGACTCACCTTTTCCACTTGCAAGCATACATTCCACGCGCTAGCTCACCACATCACCTATCCTGCCATAAGCCAATGTAAGCCGCATCACACCTCAAGCTTTCCTCAGCTTTACGCCGCGCAGCACATACACAAGAAAAAAAGGAAGCACAAAACAAAAAATGCTAAACAGAAATAACAGAAAAAATAATAACAAATTAAAAAAGAAAAAAAAGAGTGATAGAATTTGGAAAGGGAAGGATTCAGGGACGAAAAAGGAGAGGAAAAAAGTTTGTTGTAACAGAATTTGTTCCTCACAATAACAGAAAAAAAAGGAGATTTCAACTTGATCCATTTTTTCTTTTCAATCCTCATTCAATAATATAACAGGGAATTCTTCACAATAACAGAAGGAAACTCTAACAGCAATAACAAAATCATATAAAAGAATTCTTGATTCTCACCAAGTCTCTCTCACCAATTCTCTGAATCTTCAACCAATTCTTCAATCTTCATCAACTTTCTCCACAAATCTTGATCGAATTCTTCATAATTCCATTAACTTCTTTCTCAATCTTCTTCCATTATTCTTCGATCTTCATCACAAATGGAATAGCAACGCTTCAATAATCACGAATTCGCTTCAGCATTCATCAAATATCATCTTCATCAGCTTCACGAAGTAGACTCCAATCTTGAATCTGCGCTGCAACCTTTGGCAATTTGCTTCAGCTTCTTTGATTAGACGAGGTCCTCGCAGTACCATCAACTTACCTGCAAGCATATTCAACGAGCGGATTCTGAATTAACAACAGCAATCGGATTCGAAGGAGAAAGGAAAGATTCAAATCAAAAAGCAAAAGCAGAAGAGGAAGTACTTATCGAATCAAGAAGGACTTTCGCGTTGCTCATCGTCTCGTCGCATAACAGGTACGTTCCCGGTTTACTTGTTCGATTATTGCTGGCTGTTTGCGAAATTTGTGGTAGCTAGTGTTGATTTTCGTTCGGTTTTGCTTTGAGCTCTGTCGTGTACGTTCGAATCGCCGAGAGGTCTTTTTTCGTAGCTGGTGTGGTTTCTCTGTTTGGTTTAAGCTAACGGTTGTTTCGAATTGAGAGGGAGATAGAATTTTGCTTAGTTTGTTTGATCGGAATTAGCGGTGAATGGCGGAAGCCGATTGAGGTCAGAGGTGAGGATGAGGGAGAGCACCGCGGGTTGGTGTTCTTGTTTTCTTTGATTCTGTTTTGCGAATTTAGTGAGTGACGAGGGCGAGTATGTGCCGAAGAAGGTGATGGCCGAAAGAGAGCGGAGGGAGAAGAAGGTGAGAAGCATGGCGGCGGCGGATTTTTAGGGTTAAGAAAGGGGAAATGTTGATTGAGTGAGATTGATGATGGTTGAGAGAGGGGATGAAGGAGGCGGAGAGTTTGAGAGAGTTAGTGAGGATGCCGAAGAAGGTGATGGCCGGAAGAAAGAGGCAGCGGTGAGCGGTGGTGACGGCGGCTTCTAGGGTTAAGGAAGGGGGAGATGAGTTTGAGAGAGAGAGAAAGCTTATGCTGTTGTTGCTGTATTGTTTGTTCCTTGAATATTGTTTAGAAATGTAATATAATGTTTAATTAATTAATAATTTTTTTAGGAAATATCATGTTTAGAATTAGTGAATATCTTGTTTAGTTAAGTAGATAATCTGTTTGGAAATAGGAATAGATTAATTAGAATAATGTTTAGATAATTGTTTAGGAAGTAGAAATAGATTAATTAGTTGAATAATGTGTAGATAATTTGTTTAGAAAATATAAGAAAAGATTAATCAGTATAATAGTATATAATGTTTAGTTAATGATTGTTTAGAAAATATAAAATGTTTAATTAGTATAATAATTGTGTAGAAAATAGAAAAAAAGTTTAATTAATTTAGTTTGATGTTTAGGATAATATAATCTTTAGAATAATTGTTTAGAATAATGAGGTTTAGGAAATATAAAAAGATAGATTAGTTAATATTTGTTTAGAAATATAATAGAGTTTAATTAGTATAATTGTTTAGAATGTTTTGTTTAGAATATCTTGTTCAGGATTAATTAGCATAATGATAGTTGTTTAGGTAATAAGAGAGGTTTGATGAGTTGTTTGTGTGTTTGGGCCCAGTGTTTTTCCTTTTCGCACCCCAATCAAGTTCCAGCCCAATCCATTTCCACTTCCAGTTTTACTACATACACCTTACCTTTATTTCCTTAATTTCTTTTTCTTCCAATTATTTTCTTTTATTTCAGTTTCCATTTTAATTCATATAAAATAGTTTTAGTCATCTAAAAATCCCAAAATAAATCATGGATATTCCTTTGTGTCTCTAGTATTTTGTAGAATTTTTTATTTTATTTTATTCATTGATTAGCGTGCCAGAATTAATTCTCCAATGTATATAGCTTCATTTGCTTCTTTTCTTGACCAGTCTGTCTTGTTTATTTTCTATAGACTTCAATATTTGGAGTTTTGATCCCATTATTTTTGCATTGTGTTCCTAAGATCTTCTAGTTTTCATGTGATTTTTCTTAGAATTTTTA
Organism: Lathyrus aphaca; assembly: GCA_963966055.1. Classification (NCBI taxonomy): domain Eukaryota; kingdom Viridiplantae; phylum Streptophyta; class Magnoliopsida; order Fabales; family Fabaceae; genus Lathyrus; species Lathyrus aphaca. The sequence goes on from OZ014519.1 coordinate 156,792,580, forward strand.
GAAAATTATTTCTTGATTTTTGATCTGATATCTTGTGATGTAAGTTTCTTGTCCTAGCTTGTGTTTGTACCTCCATTTGACCTAGTTCCTTTCTGAATTTTTGCAAATCCTTTTGGCAAGTTGATATAATGTGTTTTAAGATCATTTGGTTCCAGTTGTAGAATTTTTAGATGGCTGGTTGTTTATTTGTGGATTTTTGTTCTCACCTTGTCCCATTTTGCTTCTTTTGGTTCATTAGATCTCTTATATGCTTAGAAGGGCACTTGTGCCAACTTCTTCTTCTCATTTGGGGTTCCTTTAGGGTGTGGGTACCTTCCTAGTCCTAGGATAGGTTTTGGTTCTTCTGAATTTTTGAGTTTGCTTCATATTCAAGTCATTTGTTTCTTTAAGGGTTTAAATTCCATCTTTTGGTTCCATTGCTTCTATTTTGATATTGTTTGGTATTGTGTGACTTCTCTCTTCATCTTGCTGGCCTCTTAGGCCATTCTTTATATCATTTTGATTCTGGTTGTGAACTTTATGTTTGTATTTTGTGTTTTTTTGTATTACATCTTTCATAAGTGCGCACTTGTTTCCATATGTATTCATGTTGCCTCATTTTAAGTCATAAGCTTCTAATCTTCATTTCTTTGAGTTAAATTAGCATTAAGCATTTGTTTACTTCATTTCACTTCTGATTGTTGGATGATGTTATGTTAATTTGTTCATTTTTGTTCACTTGTGCATGTTAACCTTGCAGGGGCTATGGTAAGTGTGAGATGTGGGAATTGAGTTCCACATCTCTAATTCTCATCTCTTCCTTTTATGTTTATGTGAACTAACTCTCTTTTGTTGGGCCTAGGCCTTTCTCATCCCTTCTTCTATCTTCTTCTTCCTTCTCCATTAGGATAGAAACCTCACTAACCCTTAGGACATCCATGCATGTGAATACTTAGGATTATTTTAGTCCCCCTTTAGAATTTTTCCTTTGAGATCCTTTTGGTTCTTTTTCTCTTCTCATCTCATAACTCTAAAAAACACTCTAATAAATCTGAAGTGATACATTGATCCATAGCCTTATTCCATGAGGTATGCTTGTAGTCTTCCCATCTTGGGATAGTACAAGTTTACCTTGTGATGCACAAGTCTGATCAAGGTATCTTATTCATAAAGAAAAGCATAAAAAACACTTCTTCATCTGTAAATAACCAAAAACACTTAATAATTAAGCAGGTTAGTGAGCCTAGGCCCTAATCTTTGGGTTCAAGTTTTGGGGATCTTCTCCTTACTTGAGTGTGCTTGTTCTATTATTCCATCTTGGAATGTAGTGACAAGTGCACATTCCATGGAAAAGAGCTTGAGTTCACTTACTGGTGACACACTCGTAAAAGCTTCTAAAAAACACAAACCAACAATAAGCGTCTTTCCTTCGGGAATTCTTTTCTCACCCCATTCGCTCCGTACGCGAACTTGCTCCTACTTGTCATCTTGCAAGACGGTTACGCACTCGTCGTCCGAGCCTGCAACACCTGAGCAATGGCATAGGCAGTTCAAGCCTTTAATTCACAAGTAATTTCCCTTTGCTACCCCTAGTTAGGGGAACTACGGCGTCTCTGATCCTCATTATCCCGATGAGGTACGTAGGCAGCGGGGTAGGGCCCGTTCGAGCACATTCTTTATTTTCCCTACATTTCCCTTTTTTTCCATTCTCTTTTTCCAGTTCCTTTCTCATTTCTCATTCCAGTTCCAGTAGCGGTTTTATTCAGCAGCAGTTATACTTTTATCACCCTTTGAAACAAAGCAAGCAAGCGTGGATCCCGTCGGGTACGACGGACGGATTGGGGTGCTAATACCTTCTCAATTCGTAACCGACTCCCGAACTCAGATCTTTGGTTCGCAAGGCCTTGTCCTTTCCTTCTTCCACAGGTTTGTGCAACATTACCTTTCCCATTCATTCGGGATAAAAATGTCTGGCTGGCGACTCTAACCTTTCCGCGCCACTTTCGCGTTTGTACTAGGATGAAAATCCCGGGAGCGACAAGAATGAAGTGATATCGCTTCATAGAGTTCAAGGGTTTGACTCTTAAATTATCATGAAAAGCATATGAGACACAAGACCTTATTAAATGTGTCATATTAATAATTTGATCAATGATACCGAGATTTCATGTGTGAGTTATGCACTCTTGTTCTAATGAATAATTGATCCAAAGCTTGTCTACGAATCTATTCGAGGATGAGTGAAAACTTAACTTACTAAGTAATGATTCAAATCGTAAGATGCCTTTATCTGAAACCATGAAATTTTCTGAACAATGGATTTAGATATATTTTGAAAACAGTGGGGATTGTTGGAGAAATTTCCAAAATATTAAATTGATAAATAATAATAGTAATAATAATAATAATAATAATAATAATAATAATAATAATAATAATAATAATAATTAAATAGATTTTATGAATCATTTTAATCATAAATGGTTGTGTGTTGTAATGATATTTTTTGGATTTATTTGTTAAATTAACAAAATAAATTGTCAAAAGTTACAATTGTCTAGAATCAAACCAAAGATCCTATAATGATTGGGTGCATGGTCATAAGGTGCAACCACTATACAAAAACTACTTTTCGTGAAAATGTTTGTTGTTATTCATATGTAATGGTTCGCGAATACTCATGTTAAAACCATTGAATCATTGTTTCTCCTTATCAATTGGTACAAGTTTTTCTATAAATAAAGATACTTGTTAGACATAAAATACATACGAAAAATACATGTTTTAAGTGACAAAATTATATTCAAGTCATTCTTTACTTTTCTAGTGCACGGGAATAAGTGAATGAACTTTATTTTGTAAAATATCATTGATTGATATGCTTAATGTGAATGTGCAATTTATGTTAAGATTCCCAAAGTATCTTGAAGGGGACTCGCCGGATTACCCATTTGCATCCAATTTATCTAATCGTGTACATGATTAGTTGAGAAATTGAATATTCAAAGTTTATTAAAGATGTAAAATCTTGCAATTCTTTAACGAAAGAATTCACAAAGATATGGTGTCTTTGGATATAATTGAAAACAATGAAGATATCATTAGGGATATGGAACAACTCCATATCTAATTAATCATCAACAGTGAAAACTCAACTCACACTTGATTAACATTAAGTCTTGAGTTCAATGATGAAAGTACATTATTGGAGTGATTGAAGTACTTGACAATAAAGACATCCCAAAGGGTAAAAGTACTTGGACCTAAGAATAAGTGTGGTAGGATGAGGTTTTTCCTCTTAATAGACATATAACATATGTTTGCTGAAATGCATAATTATGGGTGCAATTCTGATATAGTCTACCTATATGAGAATGAAGTGATATCGCTTCATAGAGTTCAAGGGTTTGACTCTTAAATTATCATGAAAAGCATATGAGACACAAGACCTTATTAAATGTGTCATATTAATAATTTGATCAATGATACCGAGATTTCATGTGTGAGTTATGCACTCTTGTTCTAATGAATAATTGATCCAAAGCTTGTCTACGAATCTATTCGAGGATGAGTGAAAACTTAACTTACTAAGTAATGATTCAAATCGTAAGATGCCTTTATCTGAAACCATGAAATTTTCTGAACAATGGATTTAAATATATTTTGAAAACAGTGGGGATTGTTGGAGAAATTTCCAAAATATTAAATTGATAAATAATAATAATAATAATAATAATAATAATAATAATAATAATATCTAAAGATTTTGAATATATACATAATATCTAAATATTTTGAATAATTATGCGAAGTAATGGGTGTTTCTCTTGACTCAATGTAGTTGTTCTTCTCATTACCCATCAAAGTTGATGGTTCAACTAAGAAATGATCTCTTTGTGTTGGTAAAAAAGAAGTCAACTGTCATACAAATACATGTAGATAAAAGAGTTTCTACTTGAAAGAACACGTTATTACGACACAACAAATGTTATTACGATACAACAAATATGAGTATGAGTTGAAAGTCTTACATTGCTTAAAGAATTGCTTAAAAAAATGAATATTGAACATTTTAAAAATGATTCATATATCAAAAACCTTAACATAAATGAATATTGAACACTTTAAAACTGATATGATTCATATATCAAATACCTTAACGTTTATGATTAAGTGGTATCTCTTTTATTTATGTGATTTCTATTGACCCATCAACTACGTTTATGATTAAGTGGTATCTCTTTTATTTATGTGATTTCTATTGACCCATCAACTATTTACTTCAACATTTTGTATATTAATTGTCGTTTGATCCAAACATAGCCTCCAACGAACTTAACAGAAAAACGCTAATAATTATAGAATGTGTAAGTATAAGAAAAATGAGAGAAAGTGAGGATCTCTAAAAACCCAATCAAAACTCATATTGATAAAATATGGAGAGAAGATCCGATACAAGATCTTCTCTAAGCACTACTTGTAACAAACCAACAATCAAACTACCACCAACAACTTGTATATCTCAAACAAAACAAAAAAACATTCAAACTATATATATATATATATATATATATATATATATATATATATATATATATATATATATATATATATATATATTTCTGTTTTCAACATTATAGTATACTCAATGTCGTATAAAAACCTATGATATTATTTACCAGTCCTTCCTTATCTAGAATCCTAATGAAGATCAGACTGAACTGGATGCCTAACGAGATTGCAACCAAATCGCTGCGAAGGATTAAATTCCAATCATATTGAAAGAGAGCTTTGAGAGTAGCTGCGGGACTTCAGATATAATTGGCCCGTAAACCTTGTGATTTTCACGAATTTGGCACAATGGAACCGAAAGCAACTTCATGTTCTTTGGCACGGTGAACCTTCGAGTTTCCGGAAGCTTTACAAGGAAGAGTTTTGTACACTCCTACATAGTAAAGCAGAATCATGAAACTATGATACCTCTCTCTTAAGATCTTGCTTAAAAAATTTCCATTTATCAAAATGTACCTTTGGATGTTTGACATTAGGTGGTAAGAAAGGTTGCATCAATGTCTCAAAATCAGACCTCCACCACATTCCAAGACACTCTCCTACCTAAATCAAGTAAACTACAAATTTCATTGCTCTATTCAAACTTGTCATTTATAACTCCTATAGTATATTGTCTATGAAACACGGACACCAATGATACTGACACGCATAAGGTTTTGCAGAGTATGTTACACCATTAAATTAACAAAGAAGGTGAGTTTAATACCTCCCATTGTGCCTCATCTTCATCGAGAGAAAGCTTCTTTACCAACTTGCGCTTCAATCCATCAGTATCTAAAAATCAAAAAATTCAATCATTAGTAAAAAAAATTGCAAACCTTTCAAACTCAATGTTTGAAAGACTCTTCACATACCTGATTCACCTGGTCTCAAACGGCCACCGGGAAGTTTAAAGATGGAATTGTTTATTTGCAACAACAGCAAATGCGGATGTTTGAACAACTCAACCTAAAACAAGAATTCAGAATGGTTTACTGATACACAAATTCAGAACAAGTTGTAACAAAAATGGGCAAATGACTAACCATTAGAACAGCTTCCACACTAATTCGCATTCCATTTGCAGCATAGCTATTAAAACATGCACAATTAAACAAACAAATGAGTTTCCTGATATACAAAAAATAAAAAAAAATTAGAGTAAAAGGAAAAACAAAAACTAACTTGGATTTGAATCTTTGAAGGGAGTGATCTTTAGAAAGAATAGCATGTTTGGATCCAAAATAGTAAGAATTCAAAGGATATATGTTAACTTCCATGTTCTCAGAATGATTGCTTCCACCGTTTTCACCATGGTCTGCACCCATCACACATCCAAAAAATAGAAAGATGGTAGTTTCTCTGTTTTAGTGGAGTGGCTGGTTTTATATAAGAGAAAGAAAATTGAAAAAGGGTGGAAGTGGAGAGGAAGTAGCGTGTCAAGGTTGATGAAGGAAAGGAAGGATGATATGCCAGGTGGCGGAGCGACAGGAACCTCGACGTATTCGCACCGACATGTTTTTTCGGATAATGTTGGTTGCTGCTCAAATGAAAGAGACAGCAACTTCATCTATTTATTAACCTTTAATTCTAAAGAGATATATAAACATTTCTTAGGCATTTGGTTAATTATACTTCAGCTTAATTGTCATCCCCTTATTTTTATTATTGTTTTTTTTATTCCCTCCATTTTAAAAATCGGAATTTTTATCCCTCTATTTTCATTTTTTTTTAGTTTTGATTCCCCTATTTTAAAATCCTGAACTTTTGTCATTCTGTTTTCATTTTTATTGAGTTTTGGTCCCCTTATTTTTATTTTAATTTTAATTTTTAATCCCCTAATATATTAGTTTCAAATTGGAAAGGGGACTAAAATCCAAAACAAAACTTAAAATAGGGGACCAAAACTCAAACAAAATGAAAATAGAGGGATCAAAATTTCGGATTTTAAAATAGGGGGATCAAAACTAAATAGAAATGAAAATAGAGAGACAAAAATTCCGGATTTTAAAATAAGGGGATCAAAACTCAATAAAATTGAAATTAGGGGGATTAAAATTACAATTAAGCCTTATATGTAAATATGTGATTAATTGAATGGAAGATTTATAAATAATGAAATCTAGTTAATTATTAAATTGAAGTAACTATCCGTGCGTAAATGAATTATGAAGATTTTACCCCGTATTCCTTTATTTATACTCTTATCACTACATAAAAAAATTTGGGACAAAAATACCCTCATATAAATAGTAAAAAGAGAGTAATTTCCCCTTCATTTTTCACCGCGTGTCTAGTCTTCCGGTAGAGAGAAGTTTTATCAAGTCATTTGGAACTCTTCAAGTAAGTTTTCTGATTCATTAATGTAATACCGGAACACTTTATACGAAGTTTTCCGGTTCGATTATTGTTGGATGTGCAGAACCGAAAGTCTTTGATTAAGTCTTTTGGGGTAGTTCAAATTTGCAAATTTTCGTTTCGGAAGACTTACATAATGTGTTCCGGTTTGTTTTTTAAAAATAGTGTGTCGGAACTCTTTTTAGAAGTGTTCAGGTTCTCATTTTTTTATTTTTTTATTTTAATATTATTTTGGTAGTGGCATGCACACGAGGCAGAGATGGTAGGATACCTGTTCACTCTGTGGGACGGGGTGATACTTCAAGAATGACACAGGAAGATCATATAGGTACATCTACAGCAGCAGCAGAACCCGTTGGATATCCAGGAGAACCGTACGATACCAGTCTTTTGGTTAAGTACGAATATCATGTCGCTAGACGTATATGGTTCGGTGAGGTAAGTAAATGATAATTATTTAGTATTGAATAAAAACTGAAATTTCAATGTCGTATTGTATAATTTGCTTAATTTTAATTGTTTTCAGGAGAGAGGTGCGAAGAAAGAGTTGAAGGTCGCAGGGCATGGATTGAAGCTGAGTCATATGGTTCCACAAAAGCTTCCACCAGAGATGAAGTCTTGGATATCTAGGTCTGGTTTATCTTCTCTACAGAGAACCAATTTGTCGAAGATAGATACGAACCTGGTTTCCGCATTTGTTGAGAGATGGCATATAAAGACTTCTTTATTTCACATGCCGTTTGGTGAAATGACCATTACTCTGGATGAAGTTGCTTGTTTGCTTCACCGGCCCATCAGGGGAGTATTCTGGAGCCCTTAATTGCCCTCAACATATCAGTGAAGACCTAGCTATTGATTGGGTTGTTGACTACCTAGGAGTGTCATAGAGAGTGGCACAAATACAGGTATGTGATTGCAAGGGTTCGTACTATAAGTTGTAGTGGTTATATGATCGATTCGTAAAGCATAAAGTTGCTTCATCATGGGCATATGCGACTAGATGTTATTTGATGATGTTAATAGGTTGCACGATTTTTGCGGACAAGACCTTTACACTTGTTAAGGCACGATACCTGACATTATTTATGGGTTTGAATGGATTATCAAACTATAGTTGGGGAGCAGCTACATTGGTTACCTTGTATATGTATCTCGGAGATGCGTCCATGTTCAGTTGTAAGCAGCTCGGTGGTTACCGACTCTTTTATAGATATATATTTAAATTCAGTTTATTGTTTGTTTTTATTTTTAAGTCTAATGTTAATTTTATTATGTTCATTATGTTATATTTAATTATTATGTTATAATTTTTTATGTAACAGTGCTGGATTCATGAATATTTTCCAACACTTGGAAAAAAAGGAGAGAATTGGATACCAGCTAATAATTGTGGTCTCCCGCGAGCGATGAGATGGACCTACAAACAAGGTGTGTTAAAGGTGGATGACTTGCAACCTATTCTGGATGAGTTGACACCTACCGATGTCATATGGTGACCATTCGAGGATCATAGAGTTCGCCGTCTGTTTGATGAGATTTCTCTATACAGGGGTTGTTTGAGGTGGGATGACATTATTGTTCCATATATGTCTGACATGTGTATTCGACAGTTTGGATACCGTCAGTATATTCCACCTTCACCTATTGATTATACGATGGCTGGGGATATCGATGTTGAGTGGATTAGTTACATTTAGAGTGTTGGGCAGGTAATTCATCTGACAACACTGACCACTATCCCATATGAGACAGATGATGGATATCTCCAGTGGTATTATCGTGTCTCGCATCCTCGGTTGATATCGCCTAGCCCTGATGAGTTGAGACTTGTGTATGCTCAAGTTCTTTCAACCGTTGAGCATACTCAATCTCATCACTAGCCCATACAACATTCGTCGATAATTTTCCAATTAACTCTTGAATATCATGAGCCACATACAGTTTCTGTTTTGCACCAACATTTTTGTTTATGTGAAATTGACATAGCAAATTATTCGATCTTGGAAACACAGTCTCGACGGCTTTCATCAAGCCAAGATCTCTATCTGTGATAATCACTTGTGGACACAAATATTTCTTCACAAACAATTGTTTAAGCTTATCTAACACCCAACAAAAAGTCTCAGTCTGCTCAGACTCAATATACGCAAATGCGACACCAAAAGTCAACTCGATTGATGTCATGCCAACAATTTCAAACAACGGTTGCCTATATTTGTTTGTCTTGTAAGTGCTATCCATAACTAACACAATAGGAAAAATATTCAACAACTTAAATGAATCTGGATGAGTCCAAAATATATCTTTGATAACTTCATAGTCGTCTCTTTTTCTACTCCAATAAACATAACTTGCAGCCTCAATAAGCTTAAACAAATGTTGTATCTTACTTCTAGGACCTCTTATCTCTTTTTCTATCATACTTTTTTTCTTGTATATTTGCGTGATCTGAGTGACACAATCTGGATCTTGCTCATGCAAGGAATTCAATATATTTCTAGGTGGAACCTTTCTCTTTGTCAAATCAGCAACATGTTGTTTCTGATCCGCTGTCAACCTACCAACAAATGAGTGACCTTCTAATCTATCAGGTAAACCATTGTTATGAACCCCACATTTTACATCAATCTTCCATCTGTTTACCACCAAAATTGGTAAACAAGCGCTGGTCCTCCAAAGATACCTAAAATACCCTTAGTTACTCGCATGATCGACCAGATTGATCCTAGGACATGTGCTAAGGTTTGGTTATTTGCGTAATCGCAATGTTTTTGGGAAACTGTCTATGAATCCTTAGATAAGACTCAAAGATCCTTTTGAACAAAGAAAAATAAAACAAAAGGCAAGGCAATAAAAATAAAGGAATGTAAAAGATAAGACTTGAAATATAAATGAAAGTAAGGACAAGACTTGAAATTTAAATGAAAGTAAAGACAAGGCAAGGAATGTAAATGAATTTTAAAGGCAATGCTTGAAATGTAAATGAAAGTAAAGACAAGGCAAGGAATGTAAATGAATTTTAAAGGAAATGCTTGAAATGTAAATGAAAGTAAAGACAAGGCAAGGAATGTAAATGAATTTCAAAGGCAATGCTTGAAATGTAAATGAAAGTAAAGACAAGGCAAGGAATGTAAATGAAATTTAAAGGCAATGCTTGAAATGTAAAGAAAACGCAGTAAAATGCATGAAAAGTAAATTGCTTGGAAATGTAAATGACTTTGAAATGTAAAAGGGATTTAATGTAAAATTTTGCAGAAAGTAAATGAATTTAAAGATAAAATACTTGAAAGTAAAATACATGAAAGTAAATTTGACATTAAAGATAAAATTGACATGAAGATAAATTTGGTGGTGCTTCAATCACGTACATTCTCACTGCACTCGTTTCTCTACATGCGGATACTTTGAGTCTATGGAGTTACTAGTACATATGATTTCCACACAATTATTCACATACTAAACATAGCTATTTATATACATTACAAAGTAACTGTTTTGGAGGGTTTCTTCCTAAGACTATCCTAAGATGGTGACACTTGTCCCACTACTTGTTGTAGAAGCTTCATCTTGCACCACTTGTCTCTGTATGTGAATTGAAGATCAACCACTTTCCCTCCAAGTTTGATCGTGTTAAGACTCTTGGTAACCACTGCCATCTTTGTCAAATGCCCCTGGTCGAATCCTCTCAACACTTAGAAAATAATTCAAACTTAGAGTTTTACAAGTATGAAATATAGTAGGTGGATTTCTTCGACTCTCATCCTTTATTAAGCAAGGTCGAAGACCTCTTTTAAGTTCATAATATAATAACTTATTTATTAAGCCAAAATAACCTCATTAATTGCTAGCGTCGAAATTTAGGGATAACAATTGCCCCCCAAAAATGTTCTTTTCTACCATATTGATGAAAATACCATTTTTTGATGTTCATCATTACAAAGCCAACTTGAGTCAGATGAAAGTATGGTTGTAAACCACCTACCCCCCGTTCTAAAACTGTTGTGATTCTTCACCCACGCGCATGACGTCATGTCATAATGGCAAAAATCCCAAAAGTCCCATCAGCCGAATTTGCTGGATTTTAATCATGGGCTTTTACTTGAAACAATGCGCGAAACGTCTTTCACATTAACTGCCTCCTCAACGCATCAGATCCCAAATGCTACGTGTCTCACCACTTCATGTCTCCATTAAGTGATAAGACTCTATAACTTCACATTGTATTTGCCTATAAATATTGCCTTCAACAAACAAAGAAACTATTTCCAAACTTTTACGAATCCGTTTCCTTCTTTCCAAAGTCTTCTTCTTTCTTCAAGAACCCTAAAAAAAAAAACCATTTTCACTTTTAACAATGGCGTCTTTCAAGGCTACCACTTCCCAGAAGAAAGGTCAGAAGGCTAAATCCTTCCATTTTGAGCAAACTCTTGAACCTTTCACCAACATTGTTAAACTCGGAAATGTCCAAAATCCTCAGTTAGCACCTGAACCTCTGGTCAACGAAACCAAGAGCATCTATCGTTCTCAGGTAATGATCCCTTTTCTTGTTAATGACTCCCCCTTGATGTATCTGGTCCTCTGGTTTTTGTACCCTACACAGATGAGAAGTTGAAAGAGTTCTTCCTTTGTTATCATAGAACTCAACCTTTAGGGCACAAGTATCTCCCTAAGGCTGATGATGCTTCCACTGACCCATCAGCTCTCACTCAGTTGAACCTGAAATATCTTTATGATGGTACTAGACTAGTTAGAGCTGTCAACCAGTTTGCTGATTCGATGAGTGGTTGGCTAGGTTGGAGGTAACTAAGGCTGTCCATTGGAAGGAGATTGGGATATATGATCTCTTAATACTGACAAAGACTCACATCCCTTCCTATTTAAACCTTATGGTTGCCTCATTGTATTTTTGGGATTGCACCCATTATACTTTTCACCTACCATGTGGGATGGTTACTCCTACCCTTTTCGACATAGCCGCTATAGCAGGGCTTCGTCTTGATGGACCCACGTATGATCCTACTGTTGATGTTGAAGACTTTATTAGCTTCCACTCATCCAAGCTGACATACACTCCCTTCATCCAGCATCATTCAAAACCAGATGCAGAGGTAGTTTCTGATGAAGAGCATATTTCTTTTCTGACTCTCTAGCTATCCAGATACGTCTTATGCACTAAGTCCTATCAGGTGGCGAAAAAGTTTTTGTTGTTAGCCCCACAACTTCATAACAAGAGAATAGTTTGTTTGAGTGAACTTATTCTAGCAAACCTCTACGAGTATCTCTGTGAAGGGGTTACTCGATTGAGGAAATCAAAAGATGACTCTGGTTCCGTAAGTCTTATTGGCCCTCTCTGGCTCTTGCAACTGTGGCTGAATGCCACCTTTGAGCCCTCACTTACCAGGAAAGGGAAGGTTAATGAAGAATCAAAAGAAATAAGGCTTAGGAGCACAAAAGGTGTTCGACTGGCAAAGCTTACACCTAGTGATGAAGGTGTAACTATGAAAGAGGCTTTCTCTAGCTTATTGATGATGTTTGCCCTTCAATATGACTTTACACCATCTATTGATCCTTTTATGGAGAGGAGGTGTGGGCCTAGATGGTTTACTAGGGCCTTCCCCAACTCTCCCACAAGGAAGCTGCATTTTGACTCTGTTTCAATATGGGAAGCCTTTTTAATTCCCAGGTTCTTTGTTTACATGCTGAATGGTGGAAAACCTGATACAACCCTCATTTCTTATTGAATGTCTTCTGGTACGGAACAATGAAACTAAGCCGCACGGTTTGTGTTGTTGTATGTTCTGGAACACTTTCATTAAGAGTTCTGGTTCGTATAAAATATTGTACCGAAACACATTAATGAAGTCTTTCGGTTTTTTTTTTTTTTAATTTTTAATTTTATTTTTCATGTTATATTAAAATATTTTTTTACTATGCAGGTGCGGAAAATCCTATATACGAAAAAGACCAGATATGTGTGAATACGTCAGATGTTTTTACAACGTCAGAAATATTTGATACATGAGAGGAGCTGATAAGATGGATTAAAGACATCGAATTGTGAAATAAAGTGACGGTTATCATTACTCATTCAGATACTCATACAGGCAAGAGAGGAAGAAGTAACAAAATAATATTTGGTTGTGATAAAGGTGGAAAATACAAGGATATTCATAGTGGAACCGAAAGTGCGACGAAAAAATGTGGATGTCCATTTAAGACCAGGTCGAGTCCGGCGAAAGATGGATCTGGATGGTGTTATCCCTAAATTTTGACGCTAGAAATTAATGAGGTTATTTTGAATTAATAAATAAGTTATTATATTATGAGATAAAAATAGGTCTTCGACCTTGCTTAATAAAGTATGGGAGTCGAAGGAACCCACCTACTATTTTTCATACTTAGTAAAACTCTAAGTTTGAATTATTTTCTAAGTGCTGAGAGGATTCAACCAGGGGCATTCGACAAAGATGGCAACGGTTACCAAGAGTCTTAACACGATCAAACTTGGAGGGAAAGTGTGTGATCTTCAATTCAAATACAGAGACAAGTGGCGCAAGATGAAACTTCTACAACAAGTAGTGGGATAAGTGTCACCATCTTAGGATAGTTTTAGGAAGAAACCCTCCAAAACGGTTACTTTATAATGTATATAAATAGCTACGTTTAGTATGTGAATAATTGTGTGGAAATCATATATACTAGTAACTCCGTAGACTCAAAGTATCCGCGTGTAGAGAAACGAGTGCAGTGAGAATGTACGTGATTGAAGCACCACCAAATTTATCTTCATATCAATTTTATCTTTAATGTCAAATTTACTTTCAAGTATTTTACTTTCAAGTCTTTTATCTTTAAAGTCATTTACTTTCTGCAAAATTTTATAGTAAATCAACCCTAATTGCTTATCAACCTAATTTTGTCTTGGATTTTCCTTTTGATTTCTCTGCCAATCGGTTGATTTACTTCGCTTTGACTGTTTGAATCGTTGATTTTTCATCAATTTTTTAGAGTTTTTGTTGTTATCCCCAATTTCTAGGTTTTTTTTAAGGAAAAATGATTGAAGTTTGATTATTGGGTGGCGGTGGGTGAGAGGATAAAGCACATAGTTTGCGGCACTCTTCAATTTTGTCCTGGAAAATGAAGTGAAATTAATTTAATTTGAAGTGAATACCATTGTATTAGGACATTAAAATGGTATTTTTAAAAAGTACAATGATAACATCAGATACACAAGGAACATTTATATGAGGGGAATAATACCAATAAAGCCTGAAATCCAACATACAAATAGATAAGATGCAGAAAAACGCGCATCAATAAAAACTAAGCTTTTCATTAGATGTAATGAATGAAATGTAAGATAATTCTGATGTAAAATGGAGTGAGCAAAATACCTTGCAAAAATACTTTGCACAATTAGCCTTGGTGTTGTGATGTGGAAGGCACATAATCAATTTATTCAGGTATAGTCAGCATGTGTGGTAACAGGAGTAGTAAAATATGGTTTTTGGTTTTATGAGGGGGACTTCATAAAAACAAAATTCAGGGGGTTAATAACAATTTCATCATTTTATTAACCAAATTTTTATTTTTCATTTACCAAATTTATTTTGCCATTGAAAAACTATTTTTAATATTTGAACGTTTATTACTCAACTTAATCACTTCATTAATCATTTTTTTACATTTCATTAACCAATTTTGTTTTATTATAAAAAGTCATTATTATTGTATTTATGGATACTATTCATGTATATGTATAGTGTTCACCTGACATTGTTAATGCACTGTTCATCGTTCACGATAATGTTCACTGTATTTGTGAATAATGTAGTGGAAGAAATGATGTAAAGATAGGATTGGTGAATCTTTTAACATAGTAAATCATGTGTCGCAAGATTGTATGAGAAATAGCGTCCATGGAATATTTTCTCTATAAAAATACTTTTTTGTTCACCCTTTTCAAACTTCCACGTACATCAAATTAATAATACTCAATCCTTTTTTACTTTATGAATATAATTTTCCTATCACAAACGCCACCGTAAATACTAACATGGGAAGGTTTGAGAGAGTGAGTACTAGAAAAAATGAGAAGGAAACAAGATGGATACATGTTAGTAACTGAAGAACTGAGGAATTTAGCCGAGTCAGAAACTATCATGAGAGAATGGAGAACATCACAACTTGATTTTTCCCAACTTCCCAGAGGATATTACAGTAGCAGAGCTCAAAAGGAAGTTTTCAAAATATGGAGAATTGGTAGACATTTTCATCCCCCGTAAGAAAAGTAAAATAGGTAAATCATTTGGTTTCGCAAGATTCATGGAGGTGAAAAACGATCGGAGATTAGAGGAACAACTTCGAAATGTCTGGTTCAACACGTATAAGATATGGGCTAATATTTCGAGATTCAACATGGAGCCATGCAATGAAATATGATAGAGGAAAGCTGAGTTAAAATTTGATAAGACTCAGAAGAAAAAAAATAGATCTTAGGCAAAGGTCGGTTGTTCGCGGAGGAGAATTTAGTAGCAAAGAGGTAACAAGGTATAAGTCTTCAGGAAATGTTAGAACTGAATATCGTAGTTATGCTAATGTGGTAAAAACGGCGATCGGAGAATCACAAGAGAGTGCATGGAAGATGTTGGGAAAGTCAACTGGAGAGGGTTAAGCTACACGGAAACGAAGGAAGAGTACATAACATTGATAAGGTAACTTTGTTGCAATAAAAAATTATGGATGTTGGAATCCTTTCACTTGAGATTAAACCTTTGGGCGGGAACAAAGTGTTCATTAAAGTCCAAGATGAGGAAGAGTTTGATTCACTAGTAAATGATGCTAAAGAATTCTTTCAGAATTGGTTCGTTAGAATAGATAAGTGGTACCCAGAGGCTATGATAAATGTAAGAGAAACTTAGGTCAAATTATACGGGGTCCCTGTGTATGCCTGGAATAAGAACTTCTTTGGAAAAAAATTGTCTTAGTAAGGGGAAAATCATTTTGACGGATAGTAATACTGAGCAAAGGAAAAGATTGGATGTGGCTAGATGCCTGTTGAGAACTACTTCTATGAAAACAATTAATAAAATGGTCCAAGTCCAAATTAATGATCATTTGTTTAATATCAAAATAGAAGAATAAGCATTCATATGTCCTTTAGTTATGCAGTGAAATTCTGGTATTAGATATAAGATGTCGAAGGAGATGTCACGACACTAATATCTAAACAATGATTAAAATATGAACACGATAAATAAGACAGTAAACAATTATAAAGGACACAAGCAATTGTTAACCCAGTTTGGTGCAAACACACCTTCGTCTGGAGGCTACCAAGCCAGGAAGGAAATCCACTAAACATAATTTGTTCTAAGACTCTCAGCAAACAACCTTCAGTTTACAGTCTTCTCATCTAATCTCTACTTGTTTAATTTCTATCTAAGACACACTTAGATAAGAGACTCTACTCAATCCCCCTCAATCACAACAGTGATGAAAACACAAATACAAAATAAAGAAGAACACACTTCAATGACACAACTTGATCTTGCTTAAAAGCTTCAATCAAGTACAAAGAAAAACACTCGTGCTTAAAAGCTTAGAGTGGAAAAATTACAACTCAATAAAACTCAGTCCAAGCTAATCATCTAGGTGATGATTGATTGAATCACAAGAAACACACAAACGACTAAACCCTAACACAATGCACACAACTTCAATATCTTTTATCTTTGCCTGTAAAATAGGGTTACTACATCTTTTAAATAGACTTCAGACTTCATGGTCTTGGGCCTTCTAAATAAACAGATTAAAACTAATTAACCTGATTTTCCACAATCAAAGGCACTAAAATAGTATCAACTGAACTTCCTTAACAAACATATCAAATCTCCACAAATAAAAGCGCTAATAATCACTCACCAAAGTCACACAAAAGATTGCTAAAAACACGTAACATACATGACACGATATTCTGAACTAAGTGTTCAGAAAAACATGTCATGACATCAGTCTTGACATTATGAGTAAAACTTGCAACATCTGAGAAATACACATGCAAACTATAAGTTCCACTTGTTATGACATCAAGTATGACATCAATTTTTAGCAACATGTTTTAGAAAAATTAATGCCAATTAATAGAACCTACAAACTCCCCCTTTGGAATTTTTTTGCTAAAACCCAAATTGAGCACAAAAACAAGCATATTATAGCAAAAGCAGTAGTAGAAACACAACAGCAGAGACACACTCATCCAACACTTGTTTAGTAACACACCACACCCAATAAAAACAAAAATTGAAGCTCTCCTTCAATGCAACATGCAGAGCACAATACCTCTCCCTCAACTTGTAATGGCAGTGGCAACAACACTTTACACACAAACCATAAGTAACAGCTAAACCACATGTAACAGTTCTCCCCCTTTTTAGCCATAATTAGACAAACTACCAATAAACAAATCCAGATAGAACAAAACATCCTAAACATATGTGCCAAGATTACAAAACATCTGAGTCATAGGTAGAGTACAAGATTACAAACCAAGCATATGAAGTGCCAAAACATTCAGAACCAAAACAAACAAAAAATAGAAGAAAAATTAATTTCCATCATCAGGGCCATAATCATCATCATCATCATCATCAATATCACCTGTCTTCATCTGAAGCAGAAGTCTCATCTTCATCACTAGTATCAGATTTAGAATCCCCTTCTTCATCACCAACAAACTCATCAAAATCAGTTTCCTCATCATTTTTCTTTTCATGAGTAGTTTCCTCGCCATCACCACCTTGTTGTTCTGCAACCATCCTTTAGGGACCTGATAAATGCTTTATATTTTAACTTCCTTGTAGTGTTAATACGAATAACTTTATCCAGTTCTTTTCGAGCCTTAATCAATTCAGAAATAACACCATCTTTGGTGGTGGTTGAACCTTCAGCAACTGATGATGTTGAAACAATGTCTAGGACATGTTTCCTTGCAAATAACTTGTAATAAAGAGACAAGGAAGTTTCCTTATTGCTCACAGTATTAGTACCCAACATAATTCCAGGATGTTGATTGAGGATAATGCCACAAATAAGAGAAGGAAATTGTATGGGCAGTTTGACATCAAGAGTACCATCTTGCTTCACAGTTTGGTAGAAAATATAAGTACCATAATCAAACCTGGTTTTGGTACCAACTGCATAGATGAATTTTCTAAGTCCAGTAGCAATAGTTGCAGTATGATTTGTGGGAACCTAATTAGTTGCACCAATTCTGAGAAGAATAACATACTTCACACTCAACAAACCAACATACAATTTTCCTTTAGAGGGCCACTCCTTCAACTTCCTAGCAGGGATCTCCCTACACACTTGATTATTAGTCACCTAAAGTTCAACGTCTTCCTCCTCACTTCTTCCTAAGAATCTGTTAATGATAGTTGGAAAGAATTCAACACATCTCCCTTTAACATACATGTAATACCCCGTATTTAATTAAATGCTCTGAATAATATTAATTAAGGTTAATAGGGTTCCGGTGTGCTATGAGAGTTTCAATTTAAAATAATTAGAGAAACTGACGAACTTAAATTAATTAATTAGTATTATCTGACTCAGAGGTTTTATTAAATGACTGACTCAGAGACATTTTTTAATACTCTCAATTTGGATCTGTTAGAGAACTAACTCTTGTATATCATTATAATATAATTTTTTGTTATAAAAGAAAGTAAAGGACGGGTTTGTAAAAAAGTTAGTAAGAAGAGAGAAAGAAGAAAGAAACCCTAAGAGAAGAAGAAGGAAAAACTCTTGTAAGGAGAAGAAATTCATGGAAGAGCTTGCTATTATCTTCATCTTCATCAAACTCCTCTTCATGGTTAAAGGTGGGTTCTAGTTAGACAATTTTGTTTATAGAGTTGTAGTGTTTTTGAGTCTTAGGTAAAATGCTAGAATTCATTGAATCAGTGTAAGAACCTTATTGTTATGTTATTTTATTTGGATGTTTGATGATGATTTATGAGAGTTTTGGAAAATTCTGTTATGTTGAAAACGTATTTTTTTGCCACTGGTTGTTGGTTAACCGGTTAACCCAGGGTGTTAACTGATTAACGGTGTTGTATGCGTTACTGTGATTTTGAGTTCTGGTGTGGTTAACCCGGGCATTAACCGGTTAACACTGTAAGGTTGGTGAAAAATGCTTAATTGACCCAACTTTGAAAATTCATAACTTTTTACTCGGGTATCCGATTGGGGCAAACTTTATATCCTTTTAAAGCTAAAAATATGCACTATCTTATGATGCTGAGAAATATTATTTTTACCCGAATTTTCTAATTAACCGTAATTATGTTTGTTGGCAAATTGTGGTGTTAATCGAATTGTGGTGTTTAATCATGAGGATTGAATGAAAGTAGAGACAATGAAATCATTGTGAGATTAGTTTAATTGTGATAATTAAATTAAAATATTAGAATTATATGTTTGAAAACTATATAATTAAAGGCATCAAGAATAGAGAAAGAGTGAGGAAATCTTACCATAAACCAAGTGTGGCCTAGTAATGTAACTAGAAATTGTTAGATGGTATGACTTGTGAGATGACTAGGATTACCCTAGGTCGTTGCGAACCATTAGTGTGATATACGCTAGGCCTCCGTAATAGTATGGTGTAAGTCTTGAGGTGGGTAGATTTGGGTCCCATGGGAAGCGCCCGTAAAGGCTAGAGGTGTGTATTCGCAAGTGGGCCTCCGTAAGTCTGGTGTAAGTCTTGAGGTGGGTGGAACTAGGTCCCACGGGAAGCATCCGTAAGACTTGAGGTGTGTACATACATTATCCTTCTGAGAAGTCTGAGTAAGTCTTGAGGTGGGTAGATCTTGGTCCCACGGGAACATTCTATAAAGGCTTGAAGGAGTACTACACGGAGTTCTTTGGGGAGTCTTATGTGTCTTGAGGTGGGTGGATTTAGGTCCCACGGGAAGCATCAATGTAAGTCTTGAGGTGGGTGGATTTAGGTCCCACGGGAAACATCCATAAAGACTCCAGTTGAGTATCGCACCGGGTCCTCTGTATAGTCTAGTGTAAGTATTGAAGTGGGTAGATTTTGGTCCCACGAGAAGCATTTGTAAAGGTTTGAGGAACCATTTGTGAGGTTGGTAGTGATTTGAGGTGGGTGGATCTTGGTCCCACGAGAAGTCTTGCCGATAACACTTGAGATGGGTATTCCTTTGAGTCCCACATGAAGTGTTGAGAGCGTTGTATGGACGTGTCCATCTTATTTTGGTTCCTTTTAGAAAAGTGACCAAATACCTTAGTAGTATTAAAATTGAACCCTTAGAGCCGATAGAAATCTAAGATAGGGAACCCACTGAGATGTTGTTATCTCACCCCACTATTGTTGTTACTTTTCAGGTTTCTTTTGCAGGTTCGATTTACAAGTGGAACTATGCTTAGGATGTTTCAAGAGAAGTATAGATTTAGATCAATACAATATCCATTATATTTATACAATAATGGATATTGTATTGATCTTAGCTTTTTGTTTTAGTATAATTTTCATGTCTTGTATCATAGTTTGTATTGTTTTTAGTATTGGTCAAGAATGTGAATTATGCTCTTAGGCACTTATGATGGTGTTAGTACCAAAAATAACACTTGTATGATATTATTCTAGATATATATTGTATGGGCGTTACAGTTGGTATCAGAGCAGGCCGTATCCTCGACCTAGCCTTGAAACATCATAAGTAAATCTTTCCTGCCTCTTAAGTGTGTCTTGCCAGCATGATTATTAATATCATATTATGTAGTATTAGGCATGATCAACCAAATTCTATGTATGTGATAGGTAGAATCGTGGTTCTGCGACCATGAGGACTCTGAAGTGTTTTCGTAACTTGTGTTGTGGGAGTAGGCTCAAGCCAAGAGTTAGCAGAGGGAGCTTGGTCAACTCAGTTGGAGTCTTCTTATGAGTTGTACTTCTTGTAACATGGAGTTGCAGAGTAGTGCGTTGTTCGAGAAATCCTTTGGAATGGATAGAATCTGAAGGGTACATATATCTTCAGGGTGAGTGGTCAGTGCATCAAGGAATATGTAAAGTCACTGGTAGAGCACTATTGGTCACTGTTGTGGACAAGAGTTTTGAGGAATCTCATTCCCCAAAAAGAGAAGATGTTTTATGGAGTGTGTGACGTAAAGTTCAAGAATGAGTTAATTGTTGGTGTTTCAGTTCTAAGATCATAGTGGCATCGTGTTCGCTGGTATTTTTGGCGAACAATCTCTGGTTAACCAAATTTCTTAGAAAAGGGTGACCGACAGGACCAACCAAACATGTCCTAGGATGTCGCGTGCTAAGAATCAAATGAAAGATAATCTAAACGTGGTGTTTATATATTTCTGTCGAAATATTCTAGAATAACCTAATTGTTGTTATCTATATTGAAGTTGAAGGTGTTTGTATATTTGAATCTACTAACGCATTTGAAAGTTTTAATGGAAGAAAACTAAAGTTTGACATGAAGATAAATAATTGCTTAAACATAAACTCACTAAAATATGAAATTGCTAGAACGTGAATGAAAAGTAAATGCCAAAACGAAAAGTAAAGATTTAAAGAAGAAACTTAAAGCTTTTATAACTTGGGATAAAATTGGTGTTAATACGTACATTTCCAAAATAATTTCTCTTTTCTCTTTACACACGAGTACTTGAGTAAATTTACAGGAATTTGTACAATCTACATCACACACTTTTCACAAAGCAAAACTATCCTATTTATATACAAATATCATAACCGTCGAACAACGATCGAATCCTAAACGAAAGCCACTTGGCATTGTGCATGCTAATGTCTTCTAAAAACCTTCCACGTCCCTCTTTACCAACGAAACAGTTATTGGTGCAAAAAACTACTCTTCGACAGATGAAACGAAGTGTCTCTTCGTGACATCAAATTTAAATTCCAATTCAAATCCAAAAATCCTTCTATCAGATTCTCCTTCGTCGAAGCTCTTTATTGTCGAAATAACAACAAAACTTTTATCCGTAGTGATGTGAAAAACTTCCAACCACCAATCCAGCACCTCTTTCGACAAACCACTTTCGAATTATCAAACAAATCATCACAAATCTTCTCGAGATTCTGGACATTTTTGGAAGAAAGAGTGATCAAATTTGTCAAAAAATATTTATAGAAGCTATTTAAAAATTTCATGGAAAAAACGCATGCTGTCGAAAATCCTATGCATACAAATTGCCCCCCAACAAAGGTGTTTCGACTAAATTTCTGGAGAAAGCAACTTTGCTGCCAAATTATACTTCGACTCCATGCTTTTTGCATTAAATGCACGGATTCCCAAAAAGCTCACTTTGTCAAATCAAATATAATTAATCATTAGATTTCCTCAACCCATCAACTTCAACCCATGTTCTCAGACATGATCTCCATGACTCTATGAACTAGGTCCACTGTACCCTTTTTAAACTTCCACGCTCCTTTTTATGTCCAATGGCATGTGGACACGCACCCTAACAACTTGAAGAGTCAAACGTCTTTTTTTTTATTTTTCAGTATAAATAATCCATTTTATCCTCTTAAAAACTTTTTAACACTCTCAAATTCAAATTTTCAAAGTTCTTCTTCTCTCAAACCCAAATCTTCATCTTTCCTCAAGCTCCTTCAAAGTTAACAATAGCGGCCTCAAGCTCTCAAAAAGACTAGAAGAACACAGAAGCTCTCCCTCATGCGCACAAAATCCTTGTACCAGAGGTGGTGGATAACCAACAATACATCCCAGAGCCTCCGAATCAAAGAGAAAAAGAAAGCATTTACTATTCTCAGGTACTCATTCCCATTCTTGTTTCGGGTAAACATCATGCCATGTTAGGTCCCCTCCCTAACCCAAATACTGATCCAACTCGTCTCACAAATTTCTTCCCCACTTATACACATTCAAAACCCATAGGAGCGGGGAAGATACAAACATCTAGTGACAAATCCCCAGAAACCCAGACTGAAACTGAAACTCTAGACTTAACTTATTTAAATCAAACTAGGATTTTTAGAAGTCACACCTGGTCAAAAGACCCATCTGAATACTTAGACTAGGTAGAAAAGGTTGAAGCAGTCAAGGGTAAGATTTGAAAAAAAAATAGGCATTTATGACCTAATTCAACTGTCGAAAGAGGGCCCAAACTATTGGCCTACCATGATTCTAGCTTCCCTTTATTTTTGAGATAGTACTTATAATACCTTCCACCTTCCTTGCGGAATGGTAACACCCACTCTTTTTTACCTAGCTGTTATAGTAGGTCTTAGCCCACTAGGCATGGATTTTGACCCAACTGTATTAGATAAAAATACCATAGCTTTCGACACCAGTTTTGCCTCATACTCCCCCTTCATTGCTCATTATCACAACAAAGACTCCCATGATGTGTCAGACATAAAACATATAGCCTTTTTGACACTTTGGCTATCAAGATTCGTATTTTGCTCAAGATCCCTCCAGGTAGCCAAAAAATACATCACTATAGCTAATAAACTACATACTGGTAGAAACCTTCGACTAAGCGAAATGATTTTGGCTAACCTCTATCAATCTATGAGTGAGGGAGTTGAAACCCTGAAACAAATGAAGGACAAGGGCAAACTTATCCTGGCGGGTCCCTTTTGGCTCCTTCAACTGTGGCTCAATGCCACCTTTGAATCCAGAATCTTCGACAAAGGCGTGGTGGATGAAGAGTATGTCAAGGATATGCACGTCGAATGGGCAAGGTTGGCTCAACTAACTCCTTCTGAAGAAGGGAAAAGCCTTCGACGTTCTTTCACCAGTTACATCAATATGTTCGCTAAGAGCCACAATTTTACTGCGAACATGGCCCCCTTTGACAATAGGACTGTAAGGCCCAAATGGTTTACCAGACAGCTCCCTGTCAAACACAAAAAGGACGAAGATAATTTTTTGGTTGTTTGGAAAATACTGCTAACACCAAGACTTCTACCCTCTTACCCAACCATGAGTAACTCTAAGGTAGCCTTACTAGCTTATCAACTAAACTTAGTTGCTCGATAATTTGGGTTGGTACAGCTGAAGCCTAGGTCGATTTACCCCAAGAAATGAGCTATTCTCTTTTACAATTCGTTTCTGACTGCGGCAAAAAGTATTGAGATTATGGCGAAATTGAACGACGCTACTCTGGAGGTTCGATCGGTGATCTTCCGACCCATGTTCTTCTGCACTCAAGAATTTGACGTTTGGTGGAAGGAGTACTATCTTACAAGATTTTATGATGTAGCTACCTTCAACCAACTTCTGATGAACACTTTTGCTTTTGTGCAGGACAGAACGAAAAAACGTATTGATCAACATGTTAAGGAAATTCAAAAATTTCAAAAATATTTTGAAACAACATACATGCCAGATGATCTTAGGCGAACCATAGGTGAAACAGCTGTGACTCTAAAGCATAAATTCACTTAAAATATGGGGAAACTGGTAATACCCTCGTATATTCCATCAGAGGCGCGTTATAATTTTGCGTATTCCAGTTATCCACCAAAGTTTCCCCCTCTGACATCTGCTGATTTTGGCGTGGCGCTCAGCCCTCCTTTCCTGGATTGGTTCGTATGTGAGGAAGATTTAAAACTGCTTAAAGAGTCACGAAAAAAGCTAGTCGAACGTGTGGTTCCGACCAAATATCATCTGGACTATTATCCTGGGCACCTTCATGTTGGAATAAAACACGTGCGCGTAGAATCTACTATTCTTGAAGGTGTTTGCACCATTCGAGTTTATTATTTTTTAATTTCTTAGGTTTTATTCATTTCTATTTTAACAATTCTTTCTTTCCAGCCACCAAAATTCCAATCAAGAAGGCATTTGTCAAAGAGCAACTTGTCAAGCCTGTTAAGAAAACTTCTTCGACGGCGAAAAAGGTTTCATTTTTTTTTGAACTTGTGTTAATTATGAAATTGCCTTGGCCTTTGGCTTATTGAAATCTTGTTATTTTTTAGGTGAGTCGAAAACCCCTACTCCTCAGAAAAGGAAGAAAGAAATAGTCAAGGAGATTTCTGAAGATTCTGGTGACGAATCTCCAGATCAACAACCCCTAAAAAGGAAGAAATCCAGCAACATAAGAACAATT
The DNA here is from genome assembly GCA_963966055.1 of Lathyrus aphaca. NCBI lineage: Eukaryota > Viridiplantae > Streptophyta > Magnoliopsida > Fabales > Fabaceae > Lathyrus > Lathyrus aphaca. The sequence goes on from OZ014519.1 coordinate 156,817,609, forward strand.
GCTTCTGAAAGGTCACTCGTGCGAGACGCAGAAAGTGGGAACTCCAGTTTTCATACTATGATTCCTCAGGTAACTATTTTCGACTGACTTTTGAATTTAAATTCGTATATATATTTCTCATATTCTTTTCTTTTCTTCAGGTTGAAATCAACCTTGGTGAACCTTCCCATAGAGTTGGTGAGACGAATGTGGAGAAACAAATCCAAGAGAAAGAACTCTCAAAAGGCGATGTATTTGAACCCCAAACCTGCTCTGCATTCGACACCATATTGGATGAGCATTCTGCGGATAACTCCCCTGACAACCCAAAATCCAAAGCCAGGGAAGATCAACCTGCCGAAGCTGGTAAAGGCAAAAACTCTGACGTCGAATTTGTGACTCAGGAGAAGGAGAAGTCACCTGAAACTACAGACGCTAAAGAGGAGCAAATTAAAGCCAAAGCTGCAGCAGAACAAGACTTGTCGAAACAAGGCACTGGGCCCAGTGTTCAGACCCTTCCTGACTCCAATCCGAACAAATCTCTATCTTCAGGTTCGACTGCCTTTACTCATGAGAAACTTGAGAGCCTGAAGGTACGGAAGCCTTTGGACTATCTGAAAGCCATGATTAGCCAACGTTACAATTTCCAAGATTCCTCCAACAGTTCGTCAACCTCTGGAACCACTTCTGAAGTGAAGAACCTTAGCATTCTTATGGGTGAAATCAAAAGCAAAGTGCTTGGTGTCGATCTGTTCAAACATCTGGAGGAGGACCCTACTCAGCAATGCGGAATGAAGAAACTTCTTAAACAAGTGAACGTTTTGGAAGCCAGCACTGACGAAACTCGTCTGGTGCTGGATCTTTCTCAGATCATTGATGTAACCTGTGCAGATCTCAACCTTCGAAGAGAGTACATCAAACTCATTTCCAACAAAACAAACACTCAAAGCGCCGAATGGGATGCTGCATCAGCTTCGACGGACAAGGTTTCTGAGCTGTCAAAACTCTCCGACACTTACTCTCAACAAGTGTCTAATTGTGTAGATGTTTAGAATTGGCAGAATTTTTGACCAACAAGAAGTTTTGAACTTAGTTCAGGATGTCACACCAGATGTTGTGACATTATCAAACAGAGTATAAGTTAATGAACTTAGCTCAGGATGTCACACCAGATGTTGTGACATTTTATAAGTTAATGAATTAAGTTCAGACATCAGGATGTCACACCAGATGTTGTGACATCTCAAACCTGCTACCAGACTTACAAGATGCGAAACAGAACTGAGTAAATTCAGTGGATTTATCTGGAATTAATTGTGAATGAATAAACAATGCAAGGCGCATATGTAGGGAGCTTAGTTATCTGATTTCAGTATAACAGAATAACTACCTCACCTAGAATCAAGGAAGTAACAAACCCTAATTCAAGGTGATGACAACATGCATATCAGGACTGGATAATCTACAGAAAGCCCAAAATCCAAGCATCTATTTAAGCAACAGAAACTCTCAGAATAGAGTACGACATTAAGAAGACTAAATAGGGTGTTTGTGTTTTAATAGCAGGTTTTAGTTGTGTATCACTTTATGAGCTTTTAAGCAAAAAGTGTATTGTGTCTTGATTGAAACTGTGAAGTAAAATCAAGCTGTTGTGTTTGAAGTGTGACTTCAATTTTATTAAACTTGTAAACATATCACTGTGTGATTGAGGGGGAGTGAGTTGGTACTCATATCTAAGTTGTGTCTTAGGTAGAAATTTCCTTGGGTAGATATTAAGTGAAGGATTAAACTGAGTGGTTTAAGTCCAGAATTAATATTACTTATATTGGATTTCCTTCCTGGCTTGGTAGCCCCCAGATGTAAGTGTGGAGATACACTGAACTGGGTTAACAATTTCCTGTGTTGTTTACTTTACCTGCACTTTAAGTTTTTGTTTAAGTCTTCAAGTGTTTAAACATCTCATTCGACATCACGTACCTGATCCCAGAATTTCAATTGGCATCAGAGCAGGCACCCTGCCTGTTTAACTGGGTGAGATCTAGGGACTGCAAATTTTGGGAACATGGACAGAGATGTAGGATCTGTGAATAGACCACCTATATTGGATGGATCCAACTATGACTACTGGAAGCCAAGAATGGTAGCATTCTTAAAATCACTTGATAATAGGGCTTGGAAAGCAGTCAACAAAGGATGGGAGCACCCTGTCCAAGACAACAAGGATGGGGCAAAAGTGTTGAAGCCTGAAGAAGAATGGAGCAAGGAGGAAGAAGATTCAGCACTTGGAAATTCCAAATCCTTAAATGCCTTATTCAATGGCATTGATAGGAACATATTCAGACTTGTGCATCACTGTGAGCTGGCCAAAGATGTTTGGGACACTCTCAAAACCACTCATGAAGGAACATCAAAGGTGAAGATGTCAAGACTTCAACTTCTCACCACCAAGTTTGAAAACTTGAGAATGAAGGAAGATGAGACAATTCATGAGTTTTACATGAACATCTTGGAAATAGCTAATACTTCTGGTGCTTTGGGAGAGAAGATGAGTGATGAAAAGCTAGTAAGAAAGATTCTCAGATCTTTACCAAAAAGATTTGACATGAAGGTTACTGCAATAGAAGAAGCTCAGAACATATGCACAATGAAGGTTGAAGAGCTCATTGGTTCCCTTCAAACATTTGAGATGGGAATGAATGATACAATTGTGAAGAAGAACAAAAGCATAGCCTTGGTTTCAAATACTGATAAAGAAGAAGAAAATCATGAAGCAGGCCCTGAAGAAAATTTATCAGAAACAATTGCTATGCTTGGAAGACAATTCAACAAGATTATCAAAAGAATGGATAGCAGATCCAGACCAAGTGGAAGAAACTCAAACTCTTCTGAGAATAAAAGACCTTATGATGCTAATAGAAGGTCAAATTATGATGAAAAGACCAACCAAGGAAAAGGGATTCAATGTCATGGATGTGAAGGATATGGACACATCAGAAATGAATGCCCTACCTATCTAAAGAAGCAGAAGAAAGGTCTCTCTGTGACCTGGTCAGATGAAGACTCAGGATGTGAATCAGAAGAAGAATCTGCAAAGCACATCACTGCTCTAACTGGAGTATGTGAATCTGAAGGGGGATCCAGTGAGGAGCTGACTTTTGAAGAGCTTGAAGAATCATACAAAGAGCTGTGTAAAAGGAACACTGAAGTATGCATGGAGAATATAAAGCAGAAGAAGCAGATTGAGGCATTAAAGGTTGAAAAGACAAGTAATCTAGAAATAATTGACACTTTGAAAAGTGAAGTAAGTCTTCTCAACTCCAAGTTGAAGCATATGTCCAAATCTGTCAGAATGCTGAACAGTAGCTCAAACACACTAGATGTCATTCTCAACAACAACAAGCACTCAGGGGATAGAACTGGGCTAGGATTTAATAAAGATCAAAAGTTTGAGGCTAGCACCAGCAAAACAACTTTAAATCCCAAAAAGTCAAACAAGATGTCCCAACAGATGTCCCAACATCATGAAAAGAACATGATGAAAAAGAAGTATCAAAGATGGAGATGCCATCATTGTGGAAGGTTTGGTCACATCAAACCTTTTTGCTACAAGCTGCATGGACATCCAAATCAGAAGTATCAGCAACCCCCTAAGCAAAAGACAGAGGTCACCAAGAAAGTGCTGCATGGACATCAAAATCAAAGACATTAGCAACCCCCTAAGCAGAAGACAGAGGTCATCAAGAAAGTATGGGTACCTAAAGCTAGTCTGCATGCTGATCAAAACTACAAATACATGCCCAAGAATAAGTTCAACAAACAACCTTGGAGCTCTAAAGATAGACACTACACAGGGCAGAGGCATCAAAGGAAACCTCACAACAGGCAAAAATGGTCAAAGAAGGTTGTTGCCTATATAGCTCATACATATCTCAGAGTATCAGCTAAGGAAGACTGGTACTTTGACAATGGATGCTCAAGGCACATGACTGGATTGAAGAATCTGTTGGTAGACTTAAAGTCACACTCATCCAGATATGTAACCTTTGGAGATGGAGCTAAAGGAGAAATCAAGGGAGTTGGGACTTTGGACTGCCCAGATGTACCAAGACTAGATGATGTGCTGCTGGTAAAAGGATTGACTGCTAACTTGATCAGCATAAGTCAATTATGTGATCAAGGTTATAGTGTAAACTTTACCAAAACTGAATGTATAGTGTCAGATAAAGAACAGAAGGTTGTCATGAGAGGAGCCAGATCTAAAGACAACTGTTATATGTGGGAACCTCAAGATTTCAGTCTCACTTCAACTTGCTCCTTAGCCAAAGAAGAAGAAGTGAAGCTATGGCACCAAAGGCTGGGTCATCTTCATCTCAGAGGAATAAAGAAGATCATATCTGTGGAGGCTGTAAGAGGTATTCCAAGACTGAAGATTGATGAAGGAAAAGTATGTGGTGAATGTCAAATAGGCAAGCAAACCAAGATGTCCGATCCAAAGCTCCAACATCTGACAACTTCCAAAGTCTTGGAATTATTGCATATGGATCTTATGGGACCAATGCAGGTTGAGAGTCTTGGGGGAAAAAGGTATGCATATGTAGTTGTTGATGACTTTTCAATCTATACATGGATAAATTTAATCAAAGAAAAGTCTGATGTGTTTGATGTATTCAAAGATTTGTGCCAAAGAATACAAAGAGAAAAAGCAAGCTGTGTGGTCAGAATAAGAAGTGACCATGGAAAGGAGTTTGAGAATAAAAAATTCTCAGATTTCTGTTCTTCAGAAGGAATCAATCATGAGTATTCTTCTCCTATCACCCCTCAACATAATGGGATTGTTGAGAGGAAGAACAGAACTATCCAAGAGTCAGCAAGAGCTATGATCCATGCTAAAAAGTTACCACTGTACTTCTGGGCTGAAGCTATGAACATAGCTTGTTACATTCACAACAGAGTCACTCTAAGAAAAGGAACCTTGTCCACCATCTATGAAGTCTGGAAGGGCAGAAAACCTACAGTCAAGTACTTCCATGTGTTTGGAAGTAATTGTTACATTCTGGCTGATAGGGATCAAAGAAGAAAAATGGATCCTAAAAGTGATGAAGGGATTTTCCTGGGATACTCCATAAATAGCAGAGCCTATAGAGTATTTAAATCCAGAACCAAGGTTATAATGGAGTCAATAAATGTGATCATTGATGATGCCCCTGCAGATGTTGTAGATGATGTTGGAACATCTGCTGACAGTCAGACTGAAGTTGAAATAAAGAGTGATAATCCTGACTTCACTCTAACTGAGGCAAGGACAAAACAATCCAGCAAACCTCCCTCCATCAGAATCCAGAAGGATCATCCTAAAGATCTGATAATTGGTGATCCCAACAGTGGTGTAATCACTAGATCAAGAGAGATGATTTCAGGTTCTTGTTTTGTTTCAAAAATAGAACCTAAAAACATTAAGGAAGCCCTTAATGATGAGTACTGGATTTCTGCTATGCAAGAAGAATTAGGCCAGTTCACAAGGAATGAAGTGTGGGATCTTGTTCCTAGACCTGATGACATAAATGTGATTGGCACTAAATGGGTGTATAAGAACAAGTCAAATGAGCATGGAGTTGTTACAAAGAACAAGTCTAGACTTGTAGCTCAAAGATACACACAAATTGAGGGAGTAGACTTTGATGAAACCTTTGCACCAGTAGCAAGGCATGAATACATCAGACTACTTCTAGGAATTGCTTGTATCCTGAAGTTCAAGCTATTCCAAATGGATGTTAAAAGTGCCTTTCTAAATGGGTATCTTAATGAGGAGGTATATGTGGAGCAACCTAAGGGATTTGTTGATCCAAGTTGTCCAAATCATGTATACAAGCTAAGGAAGGCTCTTTATGGTCTGAAGCAAGCCCCAAGAGCATGGTATGAGAGACTGACTACTTTTCTCATAAAACAAGGGTACAGGAAAGGTGGAATAGACAAAACCTTGTTTGTGAAGGATGAAGAAGGAAATGTCATGATTGCTCAAATATATGTAGATGACATAGTCTTTGGTGGGATGTCAGACAGGATGGTTAAACATTTTGTCACTCAAATGGAATCTGAATTTGAGATGAGCCTAGTAGGAGAACTAACCTACTTTCTTGGACTGCAAATCAAGCAGATGGATGACTCCATGTTCATATCCCAAAGCAAGTATGCAAAGAACACTGTCAAGAAGTTTGGGATGGACAATGCAAGTCACAAAAGAACACCTGCCCCCACTCATTTAAAGCTGACAAAGGATGACAAGGGTGAGAATGTAGACCAAAGCTTATACAGAAGCATGATTGGAAGCCTATTATATCTGACTGCTAGCAGACCAAATATAGCCTTTGCAGTAGGTGTATGTGCAAGATATCAAGCTGAGCCAAAAGTAAGTCATCTAAACCAGGTTAAGAGGATTTTGAAATATGTCAATGGTACTTGTGACTATGGCATAATGTACTCTCATGGATGTGAACCAATTCTCACTGGCTTTTGTGATGCTGACTGGGCTGGAAGTGCTGATGATAGAAAGAGCACATCAGGAGGATGCTTCTTTCTAGGAAACAATTTGATTTCTTGGTTCAGTAAGAAACAAAATTGTGTATCCTTATCCACTGCCGAAGCTGAATATATTGCACCTGGTAGCAGTTGTTCACAATTGGTTTGGATGAAGCAAATGCTCACAGAATACAATGTCCCACAAGATGTCATGACATTGTACTGTGACAATTTAAGTGCTATTAACATATCAAAGAATCCTATCCAACACAGCAGGACCAAGCACATTGATATCAGGCATCATTTCATCAGGGATCTAGTGGAAGAGAAGGTGATCTCATTAGAACATGTAGCCACAGATTTGCAATTGGCTGATATATTTACTAAAGCTTTGGATGCTACCCAATTTGAAAACCTAAGGGGTAAATTGGGAATCTGCTTATGTGAAATATAGCAGTTATGGAGAAGTGCCAACATGTCCTATGACATCGTGTGGCATGATCACCAGATGGCAACACCAGTCTGGTCAATAACTCTGTGTATTCCACTCTTTAAAATTCCACAAGTAACGGCTTTTATAAAAGCTCAAGCTTGCTCTCAGCTCTTCATCTCCTAACTATCCTCTCAAAACCATTTGCATGCTAAAGCTGATTTTCTGAGCTCATCAAAATTGTAGATGTTTAGAATTGGCAGAATTTTTGACCAACAAAAAGTGTTGAACTTAGTTCAGGATGTCACACCAGATGTTGTGACATTATCAAACAGAGTATAAGTTAATGAACTTAATTCAGGATGTCACACCAGATGTTGTGACATTGTATAAGTTAATGAAGTAAGTTCAGATTTCAGGATGTCACACCAGATGTTGTGACATCTCAAACCTGCTACCAGAATTAAATAATGCTTAACAGAACTGAGTAAATTCAGGGAATTTATCTGGAATAAATTGTGAATGGATAAACAATACAAGGCGCATCTGTAGGGAGATTATTTATATGATTTCAGTATAACAGAAGAACTATCTCACCTAGAATCAAGGAAGTAACAAACCCTAATTCAAGGTGATGACAACATGCGTATCAGGATTGGATAACCTACTGAAAGCCCAAAATCCAAGCATCTATTTAAGGAACAAAAACTCTCAGAATAGAGTACGAAATTAAGAAGACTAAATAGGGTGTTTGTGTTTAATAGCAGGTTTTATATGTGTATCACTTTATGAGCTTTTAAGCAAAAAGTGTATTGTGTCTTGATTGAAACTGTGAAGTAAAATCAAGCTGTTGTGTTTGAAGTGTGACTTCAATTTTATTAAACATTGTAACATATCACTATGTGATTGAGGGGGAGTGAGTTGGTACTCATATCTAAGTTGTGTCTTAGGTAGAAATTGCCTTGGGTAGATATTAAGTGAGGGATTAAGCTGAGTGGTTTAAGTCCAGAATTAATATTACTTATATTGGATTTCCTTCCTGGCTTGGTAGCCCCCAGATGTAAGTGTGGAGATACACTGAACTGGGTTAACAATTTCCTGTGTTGTTTAATTTACCTACACTTTTAGTTTTGTTTAAGTCTTCAAGTGTTTAAACATCTCTTTCGACATCACGTACCTGATCCCAGAATTTCAATTAGCATCAGAGCAGGCACCCTGCCTGTTTAACTGGGTGAGATCTAGGGACTGCAAATTTTGGGAACATGGACAGAGATGTAGGATCTGTAAATAGACCACCTATATTGGATGGATCCAACTATGACTACTGGAATCCAAGAATGGTAGCATTCTTAAAATCACTTGACAGTAGGGCTTGGAAAGCAGTCAACAAAGGATGGGAGCACCCTGTCCAAGACAACAAGGATGGGGTAAAAGTGTTGAAACCTGAAGAAGAATGGAGCAAGGAGGAAGAAGATTCAGCACTTGGAAATTCCAAGGACTTAAATGCCTTATTCAATGGCATTGATAGGAACATATTCAGACTTGTGCATCACTGTGAGCTGGCCAAAGATGTTTGGGACACTCTCAAAACCACTCATGAAGGAACATCAAAGGTGAAGATGTCAAGACTTCAACTTCTCACCACCAAGTTTGAAAACTTGAGAATGAAGGAAGATGAGACAATTCATGAGTTTTACATGAACATCTTGGAAATAGCTAATACTTCTGGTGCTTTGGGAGAGAAGATGAGTGATGAAAAGCTGGTAAGAAAGATTCTCAGATCTTTACCAAAAAGATTTGACATGAAGGTTACAGCAATAGAAGAAGCTCAAGACATATGCACAATGAAGGTTGAAGAGCTCATTGGTTCCCTTTAAACATTTGAGATGGGAATGAATGATACAATTGTAAAGAAGAACAAAATCATAGCATTGGTTTCAAATACTGATAAAGAAGAAAATCATGAAGCAGTCCCTGAAGAAAATTTATCAGAAACAATTGCTATGCTTGGAAGACAATTCAACAAGATTCTCAAAAGAATGGATAGCAGGACCAAGTGGAAGAAACTCAAACTCTTCTGAGAATAAAAGACCTTATGATAGAAGGACAAATTATGATGAAAAGACCAACCAAGAAAAAGGGATTAAATGTCATGGATCTGAAGGATATGGACACATCAGAAATGAATGCCCTACCTATCTAAAGAAGCAGAAGAAAGGTCTCTCTGTGACCTGGTCTGATGAAGACTCAGGATGTGATTCAGAAGAAGAATCAGCAAAGCACATCACTGCTCTAGCTGGAGTATGTGAATCTGAAAGTGGATCCAGTGATGAGGAGCTTACTTTTGAAGAGCTTGAAGAATCATACAAGATGCTGTGTAAAAGGAGCACTGAAGTATGCATGGAGAATATAAAGCAGAAGAAGCAGATTGAGGGATTGAAGGCTGAAAAGACAAGTAATCTAGAGATCATTGACTCTTTGAAAAGTGAAGTAAGCCTACTAAACTCCAAATTGGAACATATGTCCAAATCTGTTAGAATGCTGAACAGTAGCTCAACCACACTGGATGTCATTCTCAACAACAATAAGCATTCAGGGGATAGAACTGGACTAGGATTTAATAAAGCTCAAAAGGTTGAGGCTAGCACCAACAAAACTATTTCAAATCCCATAAATTCAAACAAGATGTCCCAACAGATGTCCCAACATCATGAAAAGAACATGATGAAAAAGAAGTATCAAAGATGGAGATGTCATCATTGTGGAAGGTTTGGTCACATCAAACCTTATTGCTACAAGTTGCATGGATATCCAAATCAGATGCATCAGCAACCCCCTAAGCAGAAGATAGAGGTCACCAAGAAAGTGCTTCATGGACATCAAAATCAAAGATATCAGCAACCTCCTAAGCAGAAGACAGAGGTCATCAAGAAAGTATGGGTACCTAAAGCTAGTCTTCATGCTGATCAAAGCTACATGCCCAAGAACAAGTTCAACAAACAACCTTGGAGCTCTAAAGATGGACACTACACAGGGCAGAGGCATCAAAGGAAACCTCACAACAAGCAAAAATGGTCAAAGAAGGGTGTTGCCTATATAGCTCATACATCTCTCAGAGTATCAACTAAGGAAGACTGGTACTTTGACAGTGGATGCTCAAGGCACATGACTGGATTGAAAAATCTGCTGGTAAACTTAAAGTCACATTCATCCAGATATGTAACCTTTGGAGATGGAGCTAAAGGAGAAATCAAGGGAGTTGGGACCTTGGACTGCCCAGATGTACCAAGATTAGATGATGTGCTGCTGGTAAAAGGATTGACTGCTAACTTGATCATCATAAGTCAATTATGTGATCAAGGTTACAGTGTAAACTTTACCAAAACTGAATGCATAGTGTCTGATAAAGAACATAAGGTTGTCATGAGAGGAGCCAGATCTAAAGACAACTGTTATATGTGGGAACCTCAAGATTTCAGTCTCACTTCAACTTGCTCCTTAGCCAAAGAAGAAGAAGTGAAGCTATGGCACCAAAGACTGGGTCATCTTCATCTCAGAGGAATAAAGAAAATCATATCTATGGAGGCTGTGAGAGGTATTCCTAAACTGAAGATTGATGAAGGCAAAGTATGTGGTGAATGTCAAATAGGCAAGCAAACCAAGATGTCCCATCCAAAGCTTCAACATCTGACAACTTCAAAAGTTTTGGAATTATTGCATATGGATCTTATGGGACCAATGCAGGTTGAGAGCCTTGGTGGAAAAAGGTATGCCTATGTGGTTGTTGATGACTTTTCAAGGTATACATGGATAAATTTCATCAAAGAAAAGTCTGATGTCTTTGAGGTATTCAAAGATCTATGCCAAAGAATACAAAGAGAAAACGCAAGCTGTGTGGTCAGAATAAGGAGTGACAATGGAAAGGAGTTTGAGAATAAAAAATTCTCAGATTTCTGTTCTTCAGAGGGAATCAATCATGAGTATTCTTCTCCTATCACCCCTCAACAGAATGGGATTGTTGAGAGGAAGAACAGAACTATCCAAGAATCAGCAAGAGCTATGATTCATGCTAAAAAGTTACCATTGTACTTCTGGGCTGAAGCTATGAACACAGCTTGTTACATTCATAATAGAGTCACTCTAAGGAAAGGAACCTTGTCCACCATCTATGAAGTCTGGAAAGGCAGAAAACCTACAGTCAAGTACTTCCATGTGTTTGGAAGTAATTGTTACATTCTGGCTGATAGGGATCAAAGAAGAAAGATGGATCCTAAAAGTGATGAAGGGATTTTCCTTGGATACTCCATAAATAGCAGAGCCTATAGAGTATTTAACTTCATAACCAATGGAGTCAATAAATGTGATCATTGATGATGCTCCTGCAGATGTTGCAGATGATGTTGGAACATCTGCTGACAATCAGACTGAAGCTAAAATAAAGAGTGATAATCCTGACTTTACTCTGACTGAGGCAAGGACAGAACAATCCAGCAAACCTCCCTCCATCAGAATCCAGAAGGATCATCCTAAAGATCTGATAATTGGTGATCCCAACAGTGGTGTAATCACTAGATCAAGAGAGATGATTTCAGGTTCCTGTTTTGTTTCAAAGATAGAACCTAAAAACATCAAGGAAGCTCTGAATGATGAATACTGGATTTCTGCCATGCAAGAAGAATTAGGCCAGTTCACAAGGAATGAAGTGTGGGATCTTGTTCCTAGATCTGATGACATAAATGTGATTGGCACTAAATGGGTGTATAAGAACAAGTCAAATGAGCAGGGAGTTGTTACAAAGAACAAGGCTAGACTTGTAGCTCAAGGATACACACAAATTGAGGGAGTAGACTTTGATGAAACCTTTGCACCAGTAGCAAGGCTTGAATCAATCAAACTACTTTTAGGAATTGCTTATATCCTGAAGTTCAAGCTATTTCAAATGGATGTGAAAAGTGCCTTTCTAAATGGATATCTTAATGAGGAGGTATATGTGGAGCAGCCTAAGGGATTTGTTGATCCAAGCTGTCCATATCATGTATACAAACTAAGGAAGGCTCTTTATGGTCTGAAGCAAGCCCCAAGAGCATGGTATGAAAGGCTGACTACGTTTCTCACAAAACAAGGATACAGGAAAGGTGGAATAGACAAAACCTTGTTTGTGAAGGATGAAGAAGGAAATATCATGATTTCTCAAATATATGTAGATGACATAGTCTTTGGTGGGATGTCAGATAGGATGGTTAAACATTTTGTCACTCAAATGGAATCTGAATTTGAGATGAGCCTAGTAGGAGAACTAACCTACTTTCTTGGACTGCAAATCAAGCAGATGGAAGACTCAATGTTCATATCCCAAAGCAAGTATGCAAAGAACACTGTCAAAAAGTTTGGGATGGACAGTGCAAGTCACAAAAGAACACCTGCCCCCACTCATTTAAAGCTGACAAAGGATGACAAGGGTGAGAAGGTGGACCAAAGCTTATACAGAAGCATGATTGGAAGCCTATTATATCTGACTGCTAGCAGACCAGATATAGGCTTTGCAGTAGGTGTATGTGCAAGATATCAAGCTGATCCAAAAGTTAGCCATCTAAAACAGGTTAAGAGAATTCTGAAATATGTCAATGGTACTTGTGACTATGGCATAATGTACTCCCATGGATGTGAACCAATTCTCACTGGCTTTTGTGATGCTGATTGGGCTGGAAGTGCTGATGATAGAAAGAGCACATCAGGAGGATGCTTCTTTCTAGGAAACAATTTGATTTCTTGTTTCAGTAAGAAACAAAATTGTGTATCTTTATCCACTACTGAAGCTGAATATATTGCAGCTGGTAGCAGTTGTTCACAGTTGGTTTGGATGAAGCAAATGCTCACAGAATACAATGTCCCACAAGATGTCATGACATTGTACTGTGACAATTTAAGTGCTATTAACATATCAAAGAATCCTATCCAACACAGCAGGACCAAGCACATTGATATCAGGCATCATTTCATCAGAGATCTTGTGGAAGAGAAGGTGATCTCATTAGAACATGTAGCCACAGATCTGCAATTGGCTGATATATTTACTAAAGCTTTGGATGCTACCCAATTTGAAAACCTAAGGGGTAAATTGGGAATCTGCTTATGTGAAATATAGCAGTTATGGAGAAGTGCCAACATGTCCTATGACATCGTGTGGCATGATCACCAGATGGCAACACCAATCTGGTCAATAACTCTGTGTATTCCACTCTTTGAAATTCCATCAGTAACGGCTTTTATAAAAGCTCAAGCTTGCTCTCAGCTCTTCATATCCTCACTATTCTCTCAAAACTATTTGCATGCTAAAGCTGTTTTTCTAAGCTCATCAAAATCAATCAACCCTAAACTCTTCCTTCACCACATTCGAAAATGTCTCAACATCAAAACCCTAACATCATGGATGCAAATCTCAACCAAGAAGATGTGGTGCATGCAACCCCAATCTCCATGGTTCCAATGGATACTACTCCCATGGACGAAATCAGAGGAAGTGTCCCTCTTGCTCAAAAGCCTAGAACTCCAAATGTGAGAAGAGCAAAGGAACATGTGTTCAGCAAAAGCAAAGGGGTTCCTTCAGCCTCAAACACCAACCCCAAAGCTTCTGATTATGTGGATGCCTCCATCAAGCATCTTGTGAATAGGATTCTGTCTGAACAAAGAGTAGTGCGTGGGGTATCTATTCCTCTGAACACCATGCCAGCTCCACAAGAAGAACAGAGCAATCAGGCTGATGAGGACACTCCTGCTCAACAGGATGTCCCAATAGATGTTGAAACATCTGAGGATCAGCACAAGGCCTCAACTGATGATGATGATGAAGCCACTGATGACCAAGTTTCTGTTGATCCACCTGCTGAAGAGGAGACTACCCAACCTCCTCCTGTTGTAGACATAGATAATGACTCTGACACAGAGATCATTACATCTGTGGACCCTAGCATATCCAAAAGGCTTAGGGCTAGGAAGGAAAAGAAGACTGCAGGACATGCAACTCCTGAAAAGAAACAACCTACTCCAAAGAAAGACAAGCCCAAAGTGGTATTTGGACCTACTAAACAATGGAGCAAGGTGAATACCCAAAAGAGGAAAGTTGTAAGTCCACCAGATTCAGATGTTGAAGAGGATGTCCCAACATCTCCACCAAGGAAGAAACCAACACCTTCAAGGTCTACCTCTGCTGTTCCAGAAGCTCCTCTGGACAATGTGTCATTCCATCATGTGTCAAGTGTGAGCAGATGGAAATTTGTCTACCAAAGAAGGGTGACACTGGAAAGAGAGATAGGCAGCAATGCACTGGAGTGCACTGAGGTAATAGACCTAATATCATCTGCTGGCTTATTCAAAACAGTTTCAAACTTTTCTCCCTGCTATGAGTTGCAAGTCAAGGAGTTCATTGTAAACCTGCAAGAAGACTGTGCTGATGGAAAGTCAGAAGAATTTAGAAAAGTCTATGTAAGAGGGAGATGTGTAGAATTCTCTCCTAGGGTTATCAATCATTACCTAGGGAGAGAATCTGATGGGCCTAATGAGCTGGAGAAGACTGACAACCAAATTTGCAAGGTCATCACTGCCAATCAGGTCAAAACTTGGCCAGTCAAGGGCAAACTTTCTGTTAGCTTGCTAACAAGGAAGTATGCAATGCTGCATAGGATTGGTACTGTCAACTGGTCCCTACCAACCATACCTCTTCAATAACTACTGGATTGGGCAGATTCATTTATGCTGTGGGCACCCAAACAAAGATGGACTTTGGGGCTTACATATTTGATCAAACTCTGAAGCATGCAGAAACATCAGCAACAAAGCTTCCTATTGCTTTTCCATCTCTGCTATGTGGAATCATCCTCAGCCAGTATCCAGGTACCCTCACTGAGAAGGATTCAGTCTGCAAAAGAGAAAGTCCTCTGGCATTCCACTACAAACTGTTCTTAAGCCATCATGTTGCTGATGTTGCTGGACCTTCAAAAGCAAAGACTCACATATCCAAAGCTGCCTTGATTGTAGAACTGAAGAACACCTGCAAAGAGCTGGATGCCAGGAAGCAAAAGCTTGAGGAAATTATTCAAAGGCTGGAGATGGAAGAGAGTACTCAGAAGGCTGCTAAAACTGATGATGACTCTGATGATGAATCTGAAGAAGAGGAAGATACTGAATATGAAGACTCTAAGTGAAAATGTGTGAGGAAAGTGTACTGTATCAGCATTGTATTTTGGTTTTGTAATTTTGTATTTCTCTCTGCTTATGTAATTTGGCCCCAATTTCTGTCTAACAAGGTGGAGAAGAGAAGTAACAACAACAACAACAATGTCTACTGCAGTTTACATGATTAATGAACAAGCTGTTTGTCTATCTAGTATCTGCTTCTGAACTAAGTTTTTTTTTTAAATTCTGTTGAACAAGTCAGAATACATACAGGTTTGAGGTGGATCAAACTCTCATATGATTAAAATAGAAAAGAACTCTGCTGCACTCTGATAAATGAAACTCTGCTGCACTCTGATAAAACCAGAAGATTGTGATAGCCAAAAATTAGCCAAAGGGGGAGTTTGTAGATGTTTAGAATTGGCAGAATTTTTGACCAACAAGAAGTGTTGAACTTAGTTCAGGATGTCACACCAGATGTTGTGACATTATCAAACAGAGTATAAGTTAATGAACTTAATTCAGGATGTCACACCAGATGTTGTGACATTGTATAAGTTAATGAAGTAAGTTCAGATTCCAGGATGTCACACCAGATGTTGTGACATCTCAAACCTGCTACCAGAATTAAATAATGCTTAACAGAACTGAGTAAATTCAGGGAATTTATCTAGAATAAATTATGAATGGATAAACAATACAAGGGGCATCTGTAGGGAGATTAGTTATATGATTTCAGTATAACAGAAGAACTATCTCACCTAGAATCAAGGAAGTAACAAACCCTAATTCAAGGTGATGACATCATGCGTATCAGGATTGGATAACCTACAGAAAGCCCAAAATCCAAGCATCTATTTAAGCAACAGAAACTCTCAGAATAGAGTACGAAATTAAGAAGACTAAATAGGGTGTTTGTATTTAATAACAGGTTTTATATGTGTATCACTTTATGAGCATTTAAGAAAAAAGTGTATTGTGTCTTGATTGAAACTGTGAAGTAAAATCAAGCTGTTGTGTTTGAAGTGTGACTTCAATTTTATTAAACATTGTAACATATCACTGTGTGATTGAGGGGGAGTGAGTTGGTAATCATATCTAAGTTGTGTCTTAGGTAGAAATTGCCTTGGGTAGATATTAAATGAGGGATTAAACTGAGTGGTTTAAGTCCAGAATTAATATTACTTATATTGGATTTCCTTCCTGGCTTGGTAGCCCCCAGATGTAAGTGTGGAGATACACTGAACTGGGTTAACAATTTCCTGTGTTGTTTAATTTACCTGCACTTTAAGTTTTGTTTAAGTCTTCAAGTGCTTAAACATCTTATTCGACATCACGTACCTGATCCCAGAATTTCAAAAATCAATCAAACCTAAACTCTTCTTTCACCACATTCGAAAATGTCTCAACATCAAAACCCTAACATCATGGATGAAAATCTCAACCAAGAAGATGTGGTGCATGCAACCCCAATCTCCATGGTTCCATTGGATACTACTCCCATGGACGAAATCAGAGGAAGTGTCCCTCTTGCTCAAAAACCTAGAACTCCAAATGTGAGAAGAGCAAAGGAACCTGTGTTCAGCAAAATCAAAGGGATTCCTTCAGCCTCAAACACCACCCCTAAAGCTTCTGACTATGTGTATACATCCATTAAGCATCTTGTGAACAGAATCCTATTTGAACAAAGAGTGGTGCATGGGATATCTGTTCCCCTGAACAGCATGCCTGCTCCACAAGAGGAACTGAGCAATCAGGCTGAAGAGGACACTCCTGCTCAACAGGATGTCCCAACAAATGTTGAAGCATCTGAGGACCAGAACAAGGCCTCAACTGATGATGATGAAGCCACTGATGACCAAGCTTCTGTTGACCCACCTGCTGAAGAGGAGACTTCCTAACCTCCTCCTGTTGAAACCATAGATGATGACTCTGACACAGAGATCATTGCATCTGTTAACCCTAGCATAGCCAAAAGGCTTAGGGCTAGGATGGAGAAGAAGCCTACTGGACATTAAACTCCTGAAAAGAAACAACCTACTCCAAAGAAGGACAAAGCAAAAGTTGCCTTTGGCCCTACTAAACAATGGAGCAAGGTGAGTACCCAAAAGAGGAAAGCTGTTACTCCACCTGATTCAGATGTTGAAGAGGATGTCCCAACATCCCAACCAAAGAAGAAGCCAACACCTTCAAGGTCTACCTCTGCTGTTCCAGAAGCTCCTCTGGACAATGTGTCCTTTCATCATGTGTCAAGTGTGAGCAAATGGAAATATGTCTACCAAAGAAGGGTGGCACTGGAAAGAGAGCTGGGCAGCAATGCACCGAAGTGTACTGAGGTAATAGACCTAATATCCTCTGCTGGTTTATTCAAGACAGTTTCCAATTTTTCACCCTGCTATGAGCTGCTTGTCAAGGAGTTCATTGTCAACCCGCAAGAAGACTGTGCTGATGGAAAGTCAGAAGAATTCATAAAAGTCTATGTAAGAGGGAGATGTGCGGAATTCTCTCCTAGAGTTATCAATCATTACCTAGGGAGAGAATCTGATGGGCCTAATGAGCTGGGGAAGACTGACAACCAAATTTGCAAGGTCATCATTGCCAATCAGGTCAAAACTTGGCCAGTCAAGGGCAAACTTTCTGTTAGCTTGCTAACAAGGAAGTATGCAATGCTGCATAGGATTGGTACTGTCAACTGAGTCCCTACCAACCATACCTCTTCAATAGCTACTGGATTGGGAAGATTAATCTATGTTGTGGGCACCCAAACAAAGATGGACTTTGGGGCTTACATATTTGATCAAACACTGAAGCATGCAGGAACATCAGCAATAAAGCTTCCCATTGCTTTTCCATCTCTGCTATGTGGAATCATCCTCAACCAGTATCCAGGCATTCTCACTGAGAAGGATTCAGTCTGCAAGAGAGAAAGTCCTCTGGCCTTCCACTACAAATTATTCTTGAGACATCATGCTGCTGATGTTGAAGCTCCCATTGGGACATCTGCTGGACCTTCAAAAGCAAAGACTCCCATATCCAAAGCTGCTTTGATTGCTGAACTCAAGAACACTTGCAAAGAGCTGGATGCCAGGAAGCAAAAGCTTGAGGAAATTATTCAAAGGATGGAGCTGGAAGAGGTTGTTCAGAATGCTGCTAAGTCTGATGATGAATCTAATGATGAATCTGAAGAAGAAGAAGATACTGAATATGATGACTCTAAGTGAAAAATGTGTGAGGAATGTACTGCCTATATCAACATTGTATTTTGGTTTTGTAATTTTGTTTATATCTCTGCTTATGTAAAATTTGGCCCCAATTTCTGTCTAACAAGGGGGAGAAAGAGATGTGTATTGATCAACAACAATGTCTGCTGCAGTTTGCCTGATTAATGAAAAATGTTGTTTGTCTGTTTAATGTTTGCTTCTGAACTAAGCTTTTTTTAATAGAAAACTCTGTTGAACAAGTCAGAATACATACAGGGTTGAGGGGGAGTAAAGTGTACTGAACTCTCACTGATTCAACAGAAAAGAACTGCTGCACTCTGATAAATAAAACTCTGTTGCACTCTGATAAAACCAGAAGATTGTGTTAGCCAAAAATTAGCCAAAGGGGGAGTTTGTAGATGTTTAGAATTGACAGAATTTTTGACCAACAAGAAGTGTTGAACTTAGTTCAGGATGTCACACCAGATGTTGTGACATTATCAAACAGAGTATAAGTTAATGAACTTAGTTCAGGATGTCACACCAGATGT